>DWDW01000290.1:0-16008 GCA_018245635.1 Mimoniades versicolor eupheme | reverse complement strand
AGTGTCCGACCCGGGAATCGAACCCGGGACCTCCCGTTCGGCAGTCGCACTCGCAACCAGCACGACCAACGAGGCAGGTAATTTCATGGTGGGATATATAACTGGTAAATCGCGTGGATGTAGGTACTTATCTCCTCTGCCTACTCCATTCGACTATACAGGAATTATCATAGGAGCCGCCAAGATTATTTTCAGGGAGATGCATCTGCATCTACACATAGGTACTATTAACCCATATAAAATATAGAGCTACACTGCTATACGTGTACCTATAGCATGTGGATAACAGAGTTACGAGTATTAAGTACTTTTTCTAATAGATATTTACGCTGCCATTACCAAATATTACGTGATTTTGTAATTACAGTATGAAATAATGAAATATGTAAATATATCGCACCATCTTCACGAATCTAAAGATATTGCATTCATATACATACACTCGAAAAGCATTGGGTACTTTCCTGATGTTTCAATCGGGTACCTAATTATTGTATTTTCTTTCCGGACAGTGGAGTGCAATATTGCAGAGCCTTGCACCCCGCCGCCGGCGCCCATGGGCATTATATAACAAAATCATGTATTTAGTGATACTTACTAATTTTCTATAACTACTACAGCTATTCCAGTGACTAATTTGTCAGCAAATGTAACTATAGAATATATCGAAGCTCCTTGATGGGAATGAGGTCCTATAAGATCTGCAGTTATACATAAACTGGACACGAGAGTAATTGAACTACCAGCACCTGAAACAAATGTATCTATTTACTATTTAAGTAGGTATGTGATATTTTTTTTTATCTAATAATATTTTGGGGTATCGCCATACAGCCATCTGAAAACAAACTATGCAGATCTTATGTAATGGAAACCAGAACTTCTTTAAAGCGTATAGTCTGTCAACCAGTAAGTACTTGACTAACGTGGCAGCTTATGGGCTTAACCCTCTAATTCTTTGTTCTCAATGAATATCGGTTTTCAACAGTTCAATCAAGAAATGAAAAAAAACCCAGATGAATGATAAATTACAAAAACATAGAAATACTACAAAAATATTTTTTTGTTCTCTACTATTAGGTACACTAACTAGACCAAGGGGCCAAAATTACTTCAATATTATCAATATTTTCTGTATAACTAGTTTTTTTTTCGCTTTTATAAAACGTTCAAATGTAAATATTTTTTTCCGATGTATGAGTAAATAAGAGATTTTTGCATGTATGAGTAAAAAAAGATCTTTAGGGATTTATTTTTAAAATTTTGAACTTCAATGTACCTATGTATTTTTGTAATAAGTGAAAGGCTTAGTCGACGATTTTTTTTAAAGCGTTCAAATTCAATGAAGGTAAAGTACATAGAGCCTGTATCTCGCTGTGCGCCAGGTGAAGTTGAAGTCAAATGCTAGCCTATTAATAAATGAAGTTTAAAAAAGATTTCTAAATAAAAATTGTATTTTATTATTATTTTTTCTTTTCGGCACAATGCTTGTTTATAACATTACCGAAATATTGTTAGTTGTTTCATATTTGTATTTTTGGAGTGCACAATACAAAATGTTACGTTACTGTAATCCTTTTCGTAAGACTCAGACTTATAGATTTTTCCTTTAAGTTTTCTAATTTGGGGCGTTTTCATATTCACACCGACCACTGCTCAACACGCAGCATGCAATTTTTTGTTTAAATTCATAAATTTATTGAAATACAAACATTTTACCGTCCAACTTAAACGCGTATACGATATCAACCGTTTCTCAGCTACAACTCGACCATCAGCGCTACCGTCCTCAAATAACTTTGCGTTGACAACCACTTTACCCATAAATTGAATAAGCGTATAGCTTTCAACAGCGACAAAATTTGAAATAGATGAACGTGAGTTAAATGAGGCAAGTCAGCTTTGTGTTAAAACGTTTAAAAAAATTGTGTAATATCAAACCGATAAGTGCTGCAACTAAATATATTTGTATAACGTTGGCTTCTGGATCTATTGCAAGAGCAATCCATAAGCTGCTGCTCAGGCTCAGGAAACTGCCAATTAAATACGCCGTCTGAAAATGATGTCATTAATTACATAAAGTTAAGTAAAAAAAGAGTATCCAAGCGATCTTATGTTAAGTGTTCATTCTACTCGTACAATTATTTCTATAAATCCCTGAACAATTATAGTCTGTATACTTTAAAGGAAACGTACAGTTAGAACAATTGTGTTAAAATTGTCATTGTAGCGGATACTATTATACGACAATAAATGAAAACACAAGTCCTGTTCCTTACTTGGAATATGTTGCAATAATTAAAAAGCACTTCCTTTATAAGGCAATAAGATGGTCTATTCCATATAAGGCAGTAAGACGGTCTAATGTAGATATATATTTAGAACCTAGCAACCTACCATTGGAAATCGTCGGTCTGGTTATGTTTTTATTTATTGCATAGAATAATTCTGTATCTCGTTTGGCTTCATATAGGTCATGCTAGTAGCAGATTTGTATAGTAAGTAAAAGTAGTGGTGTTAGTAGTGCTGGTTACGTATTGTAAGTGTATTCGTGTTATGATAATCTATTTATCGTATACCTACTTTAAAATGAAAAGTCGTAACTTGTCTAATATTATTTATAACTAACCTGGTTTCCACAGCTGCTTATTTTACTCTTAAGAAGAAACGAAAATAACAACGACGAGATATATAGTACGAGGGGAACGCTGGCTACCAGTTCCGAGCCCTCAGATTGGTTAACTGACAATCGTTCCTCTAGAAATAATGGCACGTACACGAGACTCAATGCCCAGTAGAGACGAGAAAACACGTATCTAAAATCACAAGTTTAAATAAATAATTACTATTATACAATATGTACTAACTATAATTATAATTATGAATATTGCCTCGTTGGTCGTGTTCGTTGCAAGTGCGTCTGCCGATCGGGAGCTCCTGGGTTCAATTCTCGGGTCGGGCTCTACGAAATTCTTCTAATTTAGATTTTATAGTAATGGATCGGAGTATGACAATGGGCTCACCACTTATTCCATAGTGGGACGTAAACGTAACTATTAAAACGTGGGAGTGTTCTACCTTCCTCTGCTTACCTCTTACGGATTACAGGCGTGATGTTACGTTTAATTATAAACACTGAATGTTAGTTTTTTCGCGCAGTAGGTACTAACGTTTGCCTAAACTTATCTTGCCAAGTGACCTTCCCAATTTTTAAGCTCAATAAATGCAAGTTGAATATTGTACAATCTGGGTCAAATGACCACTGACCGTAGAACAAATGATATTTGTGGGCACACAACATCCTTTTTAACGTTTTGACCATTTTTAAATTGGCGCAAACTATCTAATAAAAAACAACGTGGTCAAGCGTAGGTTGTGGGTAGGTAGTACCTGTACAATGTAGAGAAAGTTGTGCTGACTAGAAAATAAAATCAAAATATGTAGCAAATAAAAAGTCCATCACCGGAAAATAATTAAAAGTTTTTTTCATTGATAAACTATGAAATAGTGATTTAATTAAGTTACTTACAGCATACTCGTTTGATACAATAAGGGATTGGTCAAGAAATGCATGATCTTTGTTTTGGCTGTGACGTTTAAGAGTATATTTTCGTTTATTTCGATTGTTCCGTTACACGCAGCTTGGGTAATCGCTTTTTGATCCTTCGCCGGATTTAGTTTAAAAAATGTGTGAAATATGATAACCGCAGAAATACCAATTCCGGATATTATTAGTGACACGTCCTGAAAAAAATTGAGACTACTTAACTGTACTGAAAAGACTACGTTATTGGGTTGCATTAGTCGATAAGGAGGCAGTTGATGAACTCCATTATGGCTATACATAGATAAGCTCACCACCTATTCCATACCGGGACGCAAACGTAAGTGGTGAAACTTGGGAGCTTACTGCACTCCTCTGCCTACATCTTCGTGGATTGCAGGCGTTAACATCAATCTATTTATCCTTAAGCGATGATTTATTTACGGTAGAAGTCTTCTGAATTTTTTTCTTATAATATACAATAGCGTGTTACCCTAAATTTATAGTCATCCGCCGGTCCAATGAACGTACTATAATTCGTTGCTCTCAACACGGTCCAGGTGATTAGATAAACCATGAGGCTCGATATCACAGATGCCATGTATCTGTAATCAATATGCATTATTTACTTATTTTCTTTCCTTTTATTACATTGAATTGAACATTATTATAAAAGTAATTAAACAGTTACAATTATCCATATAATTAATTAATTATTTATTTATTTAATTAAAAAAACGTATTTATTTAATGAATAATTCAATTAATTATTAAATAATTAATTAATGATTACATATCGGCAGATCTGACGTGCTTCTTTCACATCCATCACTATGATCGTCGCTCGCCAGTTTTAGAAACTTCCTACTCCTCCATCAGCAAGTATCTAGATCTATTTGGCCGCTTGACTGAGACAGGCGAGTCTTGGCCAACCAACATTCGCATTGGTTAGTTTGAATTAATATATGGATGTATGTTTGAACATATTTACGTATATACAATACCTTATTGATGTCAATTCAGCCCGTGTATGTAGATTTTCCGTTATAACTGGTATCATAGCGAGGTGCGATATCTGTACTATGGCCCAGCCTATTTGGAAGAAGACAATAAGCACAGCGTAGTAAAAGGGCATCCACCAGTTGAGGTACACGGCGTCGTCAGACACCCAGCACGACCAGCAACGGACGAACAGCAAGGGGAATGTGCAGAACACGATCACACTACCTGGAAATTGTGAAAATATGTTACATTATTATAGCATTACTCAATATCATTTACATACTGGCTGGGTAGCGAAATTCAAATTCAAATAGCATTAGTTCATTAGAAGTTTAGAACACTTTTGGTACGAGTCATCGTGTGTCTCTTACCTCATAGAGGTAATAAAATACAGCAGGCATACACAGGCAGGTTAAGTAATGAATATATGACTCGTTGAACGTGTTGGCTGCGATGGCGACTGCCGATCGACGTCCTGGGTTCAAATCCCGTGTCGGACACTAATGGATTTTTCTAGCTTGTATCATCTAGTGGCTCGGAGTCTGCTTATGTGCCGGATATAGGCTCACCACCTATTCCATAGTGGGACGTAAACGGAACTGGTGAAACGTGGTAGTGCACTACACTACTCCGCCTACCTCTTCGGTGATTACAGGCGTGATGTTACAAGAATGCATAAATAATTCTCTAAAATAAATGTATACAAACCAAATATGTAAATAGATTTGTCCAGGACTTACGTAACATGTCCAGTCCAGGACCTAATGAATCTAAGAATAAGAATAAGAATATCTCGAGATATTTACAAACACGGCCATCTGATCCCAAAGTAAGCGTCAAGAGAGCTTGTGATATGGTAACCAGATGGCTGATAAACTACATATATACATAGAAATATATATGAATCTAAAGTAAAATTTAAAAGTTTGATAACTTTTTTATTTCACTTCGAATCTTAAGGATGCCTTCAATGAATTAGTACATATTTTAGAATACATAGAATACTCCATTTAGGGTTACTTGAATGGACTGGGTGGTGATCATAAACATAAAACAGTACCGGATATCCGTTTTCCCTATCGTAACGATTGCTCTATAAGTATCCACGTAAAAATGTGTTATCTGTATCGTTAAAATTGTATTTACAATGTCGTTTAATGCGAATGATTTTGTAGCTGTACAATTACAAGAGAAGTCTAAATAGTTATTACCGACCGAAAATTATTTATACTGCATTTCTAGTCAATAGATATTACAAAATTACAGAATTGATATAATTTAGGTATCAAATACACATCATCAGCATCATCCACCTATCTCAATCCACTGATGGACATAGGCCACCCCCAGAGAGCGACAACGGGCCCTGTCCTCTTCCTGTCGCATCCAGCTTCTGCCTGCAGCCTTTGGCAGGTTGTTATCCCACCTGGCCGGAGGGCGTCCTACACTACTTAAAGGACGTATGTAGAGTTCATAATATGTAACGTCAACTGCGGTGGTTTTAAAGTTGAAGATTGATATCGCTATGTAGGCAGGTCGGAGTTCGTTGTGATACACTCGTACTCGTACTCACCTGTTAAATGCCATACTTTTTTTGTACTGTACTTATCCGCGAAAACGCCCACCATCGGCGTGGCTAACGCGTCAACAACTTGACCTGTAAATAATAAACATAATTTAGAATTTGGCAATTTTTTTGCTGTTTATCGTATCGTCATTAGTGACAGCTGTAGGTATCCGACCTTTCTGGTCAAGATAGCTGAGTCGTGGTCTACCTTGATTTCCCTATCCATCAACATCATCATCAGCATTATCAGTCAATTACAGTCCTTCACTGGATATAGACCTTCCCTGAGAGGTTATGCCCAGAATTCCCACGCTGGGGATACGGGTTGGGGATCACCGAGCATAGATTATCGCAACTTTTATGCTGTTACTTATGGGTCTTTGCGCGGCCAGGGCATTTAGCTGTGCCTAGGCATACCGCGCCATACCGCGAACTGCCAGGGCCGGATTTACACGACTCTTACGCTTACGACAGTCTGTATCCCGGCATGGTGTCGAGGACCTATTGTTACTCTGCCCCGTCACGGATACTCCATCAACATTTGCATTATATGTTTTGTCATTCTTTTACCTGCAAACCTTTCTATACATCAAAATGAACTGAGCATATTCCCGTTCTTATTTATAAGTAGATACTATATTATATTTGTATCTAGCATTGACCCGTTCTTATTTTTATTGCATCACGTTTTCAAAAAAAGAATCTGAATTACGTCTCCAATTGGCGAGCGTCAAGCCATATTTGCCGGAAAAAGTCCTCATTTCGACCGCGTTTATCTTATTTTCGTCCTTTGTCTTACATGCCCAACGTTGGACCAAGGACAGAGCTGTATGGCCAACCTACCTCGTGACCTGGTTGTTTATATAATTTTTCTATCACTCGATTTTGTAATTTAGATTTCGTAGTAGCGACTCGGAGTCTGGATATGTGCCCGGTGTATGACAATAGGCTCACCACCCATTCCATAGTGGGACGTAAACGTAACTGGCGAAACGTGGGAGTGTACTACAATCCTCTGTCTACCTCTTCGGAGACTAAAAGCGTGATGTTATGTTAAAAAAAATAAGGTCAACGTCATCATCGTCAACCCTTTCATCGATTCATTAATACCACAGTCTGCCACGCTGACCAAGGGCTTACCGATATTAACATACTCGTAATTAATATAAATCACGGATATTCCTTTAGGTTACAATGAAGTTACCTAAGAGTAGCATACTGCCAGCCACCGCGGCTCTCATGTGCAGCACCGCTTGGAGGAACAGCATCATGTAGGAGAACCACATCGCCGCGCACAGGTCGTTGTACACGTGGCCCAGGCCGTACAACAGGTTCTGATTTATTCGCCACCATCGTCGCCGCCTGCAGGGGATACTGAAAATCACAATAAACATTAATGTTAATACGCACACTTACGTGTATTGTTACTAGGTACTGTCGCCCACAGTTTTTTCAAAAAAGACCGTAGTACATTCCTACGTTTCACCAGTTACGTTTATATCCCATTACGGAATAGATGGTGAGCCTATATCAAATATTTTCTAATATTATATATACACGTAATATATATACGTAATAATACGTATAATAATATATAACGCATGCGTTTCGTTAGCATAGCCCGCAGTCATGTGCAAGGGCGGACCGAACTCATTACCAACTCCTTAAGGATTTAAACATTTACTAGGTTACATAGGTTTTTTTCCGTTATCCGTTAAATACGTCCTGTTATTTATATGGTTCTTTTCACAGAAACACAAGGGTTCAGGCCATATGCTGTCGCCCCTGACGAGATAACCAAGGGCTTGTTGGCACACTCGGATCGTCTCGGCGAACACTATAGAAAACTTTACAGTGACAAATGTATGCATGAAATACAAATCGAAACTAAGTGAAACTTATGAAACACGTGTTGGTACTGCTTTTTTATAAGCGTTTGGGACGCAACATTATAGAAATGTAGTTCTCAACTTAAGATAATCTGGTGTACCTACAAAGTTACAAAGTGGAGAGGGTCGCTGACTAAGAATAGGAAATGCTCATCTTTCGATTAACAAGGACGACAATTTTCATTCGGTGTTCCAATTTGCGACTTGATGTAAATTGGATAAACTGTAAATTGCACATCTCGATCACACTGGCCCGGACACGGGAATTAACGTAACGTTACCTTAATTCAATTTCACGTGGGAAGCCACTTTCATTTTCGGTTACAATTTTATTCACACTCGTTGCTCCATAATTTGTGTTCATCGTTTAATTAATACACTGTCAATCTCTAAATCTATTATTAATATATGAAGCTTTAAAAAGCACTAATAAGAAAACAATAACTTTAAATAAAGATGGAGATACGTTTGTTTCAACTGAAAATAATACCTATGTTTTACTATCACTGAATACATGGACGCGTGTGCTATGAAGGCTATCCCAACAACTTGTGACCCGATGTAGTGTAACCGATATATTTACAAGGAGTATTGTATCATACGCGATCTGATATATGTAGGTACTAATTGTAAGTACTGCTCTTTATTCACTATCAATGCATTTAATTGTAGTGACGTTTATTCATTGAAACACGGTTTTAATACTTACAAAATAGGTTACACATTTCAATATTTCTAATGAAAATGTACATGCTGTTTTATAACGACGGTGTAAAAATAGTAATTGATCATCCATAATAATGTTTGTTTAATGTTCTAATGCCTCAATTTGTCCTCGTGAATACAGGATTATTTATACTTCGTATCTAAGTATCTACATCTACACTTGGACACAGATTTCACATCGATTAATAGGCGATGGCATTATCTTTTTACGTACCAAATCATTAATATTCTCACTGTGTTCCAGTTTTCTTCAATACGAGAGCTCGAAATCCAATATTTTTATTTTCGTAGGCATGTAATACGAATTGGCGTGACACTGAACGCTGAATTTCTTGATATACTGCACAAATACATATGTAATTTTATGTTTTATGTATTTGCGAATAGAAACTGTTTTGTTTGTGTGAATACGTAGGTAACTAGATATTTTTATTGTATAGTATTTTGTAAAAAGAGTGGATTAGGAAACTTATGTTATAGTCTCCAAAGTCGGCGTGTAAGTAAAAATTGATGTATATGGAATAAGCAAGGCAGGTCTGTAAGAATAAAGACTTGATATTCAGTGCTCTCTACCTACCCCGTAGGAGATCTTATGTGATGACGTAATACTAATAATTTTATCACGTTACGTAGTTTGAATGATAGACGTTAACTACCGCTTTGTATATAGCATTATTATGCACTTTACATGTATTGACCCTTTAGATCAATCTAGAATACCTACCTTAATAGTATCTATGTGTATGTTGATGCGTATGAGGTTGCCACAATTGACCTAGATAATATGCAATAAGATTTAGTTAATAAAGTGGATACATGGGTTTAAATATTTAACGAAAATGGTCTAGATAAACATAAACCGTAAAAAAACATAAATGAACCCGGCGTATCCAGTGGACAGTGACGTGCGGTGGTAAGTTATATCACAACTCAGGTCAATTACGTTCACGAGGGCTTCCGTCAGTATTGGGTTTCCTATTCGACACACACAGCAATATGTTCGTTAAGAAGAAAATTATAAAAAGTTAAAACTCACCGCTATAAATAAAGTATACGAACGTAACACGTAATTCCACGCATGTAATCCCCGAGGAGGGAGGCAGAGAAATGTAGAACACTCTCACGTTTCACCTATTACGTTTACGTCCCACTATGGTATAGGTGGTGAGCCTATTGCCATACACCGGGCACATATCCAGACTCCGAGCCACAACTAGAAAATCAAAATTAGAAAAATTTAGTAGTGCACGACCCGGGAATTGAACCCGGAACCTCCCGATCGGCAGTCTCACTTGCTCAAATTATATGAACAACAGGTATAAACCGATATTTTAAATAAAGTGATATTTGAAACAAACCAATGTTTAAAATAAATCAATGTTTCAAAAAAAAAACAATATTTAAAATAAACCTGAACTCAAAATAAACCAATATTTAAAATATTATAATGTTTAAAATAAACCAATCATTAAAAGCGTAAATTAACGCAATTTTCTTATTGTATTTTTATGTTTACTTTTATGGAGAACAAGTGTAAGAAAGTAAATATGGAGATATTGCTTTTTTAGAGAGGAAACCGGCGTTCAACAGAGTAACGATAAAAATGTTTATAATGATGATGATATTGATTTAAATTCATTGTTATGATTAGATACTATCTGCCTGTTATTAAAAAAAAACTTTAATTACTACTACATTTTAGAAACACGTCCTTTTAAGAAGGAATCTAATTTACTTACAAAACATTCGTTTTTAAATACAATGTCTGGCCCGTTGGTGCAGTGGTTAGTGGACCTGACTATTGCGTCGGGGATCGTGGGTTCGATTCTCACCCACAATAAATATTTGTATGATGAGCACAAGTATTTCTTCTGTGCCTGGGTGTAAAAAAATCTATTTAAGTATATATTCATATGTATATGTTTATCAGCCGTCTGATTACCACGCCGCAAGCTCTTGACGCTTACTTTGGGATCAGATAGGCGTGGGTGGAGATGTCCCAAGATATTATTATTATTAACGTTGTATTGTTTATCATCGATTAAAAGCAACGTCTATTGTTTGTTCAGCCTTTAAGTTGTTTTTAACGAAGGCTAAAGTATGTAAAACTTTTATAGCAATATACTATTACACGTTATTTTTACAAATAAAAATAAAACATTTATGGTGACTGCAGTGCCATCTATTTTATTTCATACAAACTAACGAAAAAATTTTAAATTTCATATTCTAGAAGATTTCTTTCATTGAAAACAGATGTCGCTGATAAATTAATGTAGATCTAGAAAAATAAAAACAGATGGCGCTTAGAACTGTCGACATTGATGAAATTTAAAATTTTGTAAAAAAAAATTATAGTGCAGAATTGTTTGGCATGATGACAAGCCATTAAAAAAATTGTAGAATATAAATAAAAAGTTTTTTGTAAAAAAGGAAACATTTTGCTTCGCTTAAGATTATCCATACGATTTTTTTTTTCATTCTCTCACTCTGGTGAATAACATTTTACATAGATCATTACATTAAAATATAAAGTAGACTTAAAAGTACCCAATTTAATTGCGTTTTAATACGTACGATAAAATTAAATCGATAGTAACGGTGATTTCAAAAAGGAACAGTGAACTATCCAGTGTATAAGTATGTTTGTAAAAATCAATTATTTGAATAATACAACCTGATTAAGAAAAGAAAATTCGTGCTAGTTAACGAATTACATGCACATGAAAGTAGGTGCCTAGCTCTTATAAGGTCGCAAGGAATTGAAAGGCAGTTCCAAAGTATAATTAAGGTTGCATACAGACTGTAGGTACCTACATTTCGTACCGTTATTAATAGCGTGGGCTATGTTCGCGAAGTCGCGATTTACGTGACGACTGCAGATAGTCCGACGACGCGAAACTACATACCTAGTAGCCTAAAAACCGCTCAGGTGTATTTATTTCGTCTACATTCCTTGCAGACAACCGTATTTTTATGGCTGCGTTCCACTTGATTTACTGATATGATTGTTTTATTTTTCCATATCACGTTGGACACTGTGCTAAGACCGGATTACTAAAATAAACCTTGGGTGTATAAACAAGAGTAGTGAGCACGGAGTAAAAGTAGCATAGGCTTTGTAGTTTCTTAGTTATCAAAAACCGCTCACTAATACCATGCGATTTACAAGGGTTAATTTTTAAATTTATTGCCTCTTTGGACGTTTAGAATTTGTAGGGTTAAAACTGTAGATACATAATCAATCACAATGTATAAACTATTATTTTTTATTGTTAATACGAGTAGGTAGGGGAAAGTGGGGTAATTGAGAACGGCAGTTTATTGAGAACACTCACTATATTTCTGAGTGTAACCCCACGTGGGTAGTGTGGGGTTACCTACAAAGACTGGTACTATTCTTTTATGTCCAAAAATCCTAACATCAGCCTACGAGCTCCTGAAGCTACTTCACTCAATAGAATAACAGCTTTTAATGGAACCCAAAACCCAGCAAAGAAGCGCCAATTTTAATAATATTAGACAATTATGAAAGTCACATTAGCCTAGGCGCATAATACGAGCTTTTCATAGAACATAACCTATACGTCCTTTTTTGCCACCTCATTACCGCACCTCAAAACTAAAACAATTTTATTATTATTGAAAAAACAAATTGCATTTATAGTTATAATTACATAATGTAGGTATAGTTGGTAAACTGAATTGATAAATTTTTCAAACAATGGCCCCTTCCTACTCATAATTCGAAGCCCGAAAGGGATATAAAATTTTAATTCCTTTTTCGAAATCAAATAAATGCGCACCGATTCCATTGTTCCGGCATGCATTCCGTTTAAAAATAGGTTGATCACGAATAACACTAGCGGTCACAATCGATCGCGCAATCGAGTGCTCTACAGCTGGAGAGCTTACTGAAAAAAGTTACAATTCATGTTTATGTTGAATGTGTTCAATACCATAATTATTAACCTTATCGTCATTACCCCTTTTATAAGTTGAACGCTGGCCTCATAAGGAAAACTCTTGGCCTCAGTACAAAATATTTTAAAACTAATAGGCATTAAACTCCAAATACTTGCATTATAAAGGGGACAGATATGTACATATAAGCAAAAGTCAGCCGTCGGTATAGAACGCCGGGCTTCATTGATACATAAGGTATACATTCACATATACATACTTATAGCATTTTTATAGATATCAATTGTTAGGTACATACAGTAGCAGGTCCAAGGGGGAGGGGCTAAGATATAACCTATAACTCTGATAACTCTTTCAAGGACTCCAAAATCTTCTAAGATAATTCGTGACAAATGTTAAATTAACCTTGACGTTATTATTCAACGACTCGCTATGCCTTAAATAAGAACAAAATTTATATCTACTTTCTTTAATTTTTAAGTGTTTACCGTGATGTAGTTAACCACCGGCCGGGTCAGGAACTCCCGCCGAAACAAAAATGCTGGCTCAGTGATTGTACTCGCTTATTTAATATAAAATATATAATATTTTCATTCTTTTCCCACAAGGTTCTCGCGCACCAGTGCACAGCGCTCCCTTGATTTATGTTCCAATCGCTCCCGCCCGGACTCCGCGCCCGGCTGCAGTCACGATAATTAAATCTGCCATTAATTAACCACGTGCCGCTTATAGAAAATAATTATTTTAAAAAGATCTCTTCCCTCGTTCAATTTAGAATGCTAATTTCGCATGAGTTGCATTTTTTCGAAAACCTCATAAATTATGTTCTATTTGATATGCTTTGACTAATTTTATCATTTGCATAAAGTATTTCGTTGTTTACGTTCTGTATGAGCTAGCCGCGTAGGAAGCGCGTGTTGTAGCACTTGACACTATGGCATATTTAGACGTACTGTATGAATTATTTATTGTGTTTTGTTACATAAACAAAGTTATGCCTAGTCACAATCGCTGTGATTGCAAATTCACGTACGTAGGTATAAGTAGTCGAGCGAAATCAACATGTTTACGAAATGTTGCAAATCGTTTTAAGCTAAAACTGTGTTCTATTGAATTTATAGATCAATGGTAGTTTTTTGATGAATGTATAAAATTTTATGCCTGTTCAGCTCAACATGTGGTAGGTTTTGCAGAAAATCTGTATGGTCCATTAATAATTTATGGCAAAGTTTTTGTTATCTGTTTACATAAACTTGCATGCATGTCACCAAGGACATGTTGTAAAAAATCTCATTAAATAAAATCTTAAAACCTTAACACGTTTCCTAAAGCTCGTTACTTTTATGTGCCAAATGAGCGCGAAACGGAAACTCTTCAAAATGTTCTATTTCGTATGTGGAATATTTTTTATCTCGATCTTAATTTAATATTTCGTTGCATTCCCCTTGTATTACATTTTTCGCGGCGGGTGCACGGCTAGGGCGAACGCATGACAATATAAAAAAAATATACAACTTGGGCAAAAATCCAAAATCTAGCCGTGATTCATTTAAAAGCCATTAGGTCCGTATTTTATTTCAGATCAGTCGGTCATTTGTTTTATCGGACATCGGGCGAACAGCGCAAAGCCGCTCACCTATAAAATTAATAGTCTGTTCCTAGTTTATACCTATGTATGTATTTTATCTATGTGTACCTGAATAACTAATACTTAAACATGTTATTTGAACACTACTACTTGAATAATGGTTAATTCTGTATTCTGTTGATAATTACACGATACATTTAAATGGCTGTAGTAAATGTAAATGTATTCTATAATTATGATGTCACTTATTTAAACTTAGTACTCGTGCTGTTCTTTGGATAAGTTTTTGGGAAAGAGGAGAAGGAGGTCCTCTATTTGACATATAAATTAGGACATAAAAATTAATATTATTATACCATCACGCTAGAGGGCCATGTAGGAAAGACAGAGAGACAAATAACATACCACATCTCTATCCTTACATACCAGATAATTTGTTTTCTAACAGTCTCTAGCATATGTTAGTTGAAGGTTGTGATGTAGAACGTTTGAAAGATGCCAGTTATGGTTATGGGGAGTACCGCTACCGTGGGCCGATACGAGCTGCGTCACGTTGGCTCCTGTACGAGAGCTCGTGTGTGGGAAAATAACTATTGCGATTAGATTAACTCTATTCCGAAAAAATGTCATCATATCATTTATATTTTGTTTACATACTTTCCGATGTATAAAAAAAATGTAGAAATTTTGCGTGTCAATATTAAAGTTGATTGACTCGTTGGTCGTGTTGGTTATAGGCGCGACTGACAATCTAGGAGGTCCTGGGTTCACAGCCCGGGTCGTGCACTATTGGATTTTTCTAATTATGATTTTCCAGTAGTGGCTCGGAGTCTGGATGTGTGCCCGGTGTATATAGACTCACCACCAACTCCACAGTGGGACGTAAAGGTAACTAGTGAATCGTGGGAGTGTACTATACTCCTCTGCCTACATCATCCCGGATTACAGGCGTCGTATAACATTAAGATTAAAGATCATTTGCTGTCACGGCGAAGGAAAACATCGTTACGAAATCTGCACCGCTATAAAGTTCTTCATAAAATTCTCTAAGGCACGTGAAGTATACTGGCCCTTTAGGTCCACGTGGCGGACTATGCCCATCACACTTGTAATTCTGAGAGGAGATCTGTGTCCAATAGGGAAACGATAACAGAATTCACGACCATAATAACATTCTTTGCGCAGGAATTACATAAATATCTTTACGCCTGGTTCCTTACTTGCCGCGCTTCTTCTACACTAGGAACTTTTTCTTCTTCTAGGAACTACGAGTATCTAAACTATACAATTTTTAGAATCACACCTTAAAAATGACTACCTATTTATAATTCGAGGAGTGTATTCACAGTGCGCATAGTTTAGCATCATTCAATTACAGTTTTAGCACCACACATTATAGGAAACGGTACCCGATAAGAATTACAATTGCATTAATGAACACAAACCTTATTTATAGAGCGTGTCGACATCAATCTGATTTCACAACTAGATCTACGTGGTGGGCCGTAGGCTCTCCGTTTGCATTAACGTTGTTTAAATAATCCTACACAATATTTATTATGATTTATGCGACAAGTGTAGGACACTACATCGTCGACAAATCTTGTCGTGCTATTAAAGCGACACCTACGCGTTTAAACGTATTGTGGGCTGTATATTTCGTGTATAAATACAATTTAGGCTTCTTATAGAGCAGGGGTTCCCAACCTTTTCGTTGTCAGGGACCACTTTTATATCATTCTTGTTAGCAGGGACCACCATGTAGGTA
>DWDW01000289.1:0-16009 GCA_018245635.1 Mimoniades versicolor eupheme | reverse complement strand
ATTTGTTTTTTTTGTTGTTTAAGTCGAGATTGTTTGCGCTAAACCAATTACGGATTGTTAAAAGAGCCTCATTTATGTTGTTGGTCTCTTTGGATTGTCATTTTACTTTAAATAACAAAGCTCTGTCGCCCGCAAACACAATATTATATAAATCTTGTATTAAGAAAGCTACATCGTTTATATACTTAAAAAAAGGACCTAAAATAGAGCCTTGAGAAACGCTTAACTTCACACAGGAGCCCGAAGATTGGAATCCTTTTACTTGTACTCTTTGTAATCTATTTTCTAAATAGGAACTAAACAATTTAAGAGATATTCCCGTATACCATAATGCTCTAACTTTAACAACACAGTGTTGCGTTCTACGCATTCAAATTCTTTGGATAAATGACAGAAAATGTGCATTCTACCAAGCATCAAAAATATGTCGCATCAAGGCAACACCAGCATCAGCCGTTGACCGACCTTGGTTAAGCCGAGTTGTTTGTCATGTAGTAGGTCGTTCGAATTATCTAAGTTCCTAGCAACTTGTATCAACTATTTTAGTTTTCATAGTTAATCTTTATTCAATCCTTGTTTATTTTATAAGTTATCTTAGCAAGTATATAATATTTTTATTGTATATTATAGCTTGCAGTGCGCTTTGGCATTGCTGTAAGCAGTACAAGCATGTTGTGCTTACATAAAAGTCTGTAATTACTTGGGTCTTTATTATTGCCAGACTCAAATAGGCGAATTACTTTGCTTTGTTTCATTAGATCTGGGAAACAACCTTATCCCACACGTACGTTGAAAATGGTGGCAAATATGAAGCTAGTGTCTCAATGACAACAAATAGTATAATTATATTTTAATCAGAAAAAATGACAAAAATTTAAATTATGTTATGTAAAATAAATTTTGAAAATGTGAATTAAAGTGTAAAAAAAATATTAATAAGATTCTTTTACATTTGAGCATACTTAGCTGCACGTATAGCCAGCAACTGAAAATGCCCGTTCAGATTCGACACTCGTAGGTGGAACCGGCTTAACAAAGTTGTAAGTTCCTCTGTTTACCCCACATTCAGAAAGAATCATTTCTCGTTTTATTATAACATTGAGTGGTACCGTCAGCTGTTAGAGTAGTTGAGAATAGGTACTTCCATTTGAGGATTCCCCAATTATCGTAAATTCGTGAAACAAATAAAATCTTGCAAATCTTGCTGAGCCCGTACGTGTTATTCCGCATTTGTAATCCTGATAATTTCATGCGGGATCCCGCATTTGCAAGAATGCGGATCCGCGGGATTGCATTTCATAGGTAGGTACTAGTAAGATACTAAACTTAACTAAATATGTAGGTAGGAACCAGAATACGTACTACGGTATTTGTTCCTGTAGTAAGAGGCGACTAAAAGGAGGTTTCCGGTATTGCAAGCGGCTGGAGTGGGATCAAATTATTGAAACGTCGATTCCGGGAAACCTACCGGAGGACAGCAGAACAAAGTGTTGAGCATATACCGGATGTAGAACCCATAAAGCCGTTGCTAGGAGGGCACCGGTACGTTTGCTCAGAGATCTTAGAGTCCTTATATGAGTTCTGATGAAAGTCACCGAGGGGGTTATATTGCGGTAAAAAGCCCTCATAATCCGGTAACTATCGCAGGGCTTCGGATACCTTATCAAGGTTTCACCTCAGAGGTGCATGAAGGGAACCTCCCCGAGCGGCGACTATGAGAAGTACTTACGAGTACTAACATACACTGCCCGGCGCACCTGAACATTGCGACTAACCTTTTCACCACGACTCGACGAAGAAGAAGAAGAAGACCTCCGAAAAAAGTAACATACAACTTACAGTTATATTGTTTATTACGGCTTATTTTCATGTGTGTTAATGCTCTCATATATTTGTGTATTAATTGGTAAAACAAGGAGGTCATACAGTAAGTGTTGGCGGCCCTGGCGGCGCCGCACGCTCCGCAGGCGAGGCAGCGAGCGGTCGAGCGCCGGCCGTGCCGCCAAGCCTGTCGCTCGACGACACTAAGTGCATATAAACATTGTATTGGCTGAAATCGATGCCGATTTGATTTTGCGGCCTTCATTAGGGATCCGGTTCTTCATTTCAATATGCTTTTGAGCCTTAATGATTCCGCGCCGACGATGCTTTTATTCTGTTTAATGCCGTATTTAGGAAGCGGTCCGTTTGAGCTAACCTCGATATTACTCATTGGGGCTTTTGAATTAAGATTCGTCGTTCCCCTCCGGTTTATTAATAAAATATAAAAATCAAACATCATACACTCGAAGGTAGCAATTTCCGAACATCTCATGTTTAAATGGAAGCACTCAGTCGGTCCCGGGGAGAGATATACGAAATTGTCGGCGCGCTAGTAGCGTGCGCGGTCGACCGTCGGAGAGATAGTGGCCGTGCAGCCAATTAATATGCCTAATGCTAACATCATTATTACTAGGCCCGGCGCACTTAACATACTATATCCATTTACATTTTGATTTGTGTAGAGCTGCGCTGCGATTAATCGGGCGCGCGTGCGCGATCGCCGCTGATTTATACGGAGCGGGGCGCGCCGCCCGCCAGCCGCGCCTGCACTATTTTGCCACATTTTTCATCTATCCTTCTTTATAAACCTTTACACCCATAACTGTGCAGCTTTTGCTCCATTGTAGGATGAGCGCGCTAAGCAATCTTACAAAGAATCGTACCTAATATTTCATTCTGATATTCGATAATCCGGACAAAAAACAAACCTCGAACCCCCCTTCACGGCATACCTATGTGTTAACTGAAAAGCCACAAGTTATTATATTTATCGTTGTTAGTTTTTTCTGTATATATATGAATATCTCTGTATATATACATACATGTTGTACTGTTACAGTGAAACAATGTATACATGAACCGTAAAAGTTACAGTATCGGCGTAGTTTTATAGGTACTTGATAATATTAAATACTGGTTATTAATTAATTCTCAAATATATGTTTTGGATATGTTACATCTTATGTGTTACATGTCACAATTTTGTACGCCTCGCCCTCTCATTCCTCTTTCCTCTTGATTCAGTTCTGAACTTCAGGTTGTCTGGAAGAGACCGCACCTTTAGCGATAAGGCCGCCTATTGTTAATACCATGTGTCTCGTGTTCTGTTATTGTTGTTATCTATGTGTATGTCTACGTGGTGTGCAATAATGTGTTTTGTATAGTGTATTGTATTGTACTCCATGTAAACATACAGTATCAAGACAACATTGCTAAAGGCTCCAAAGCGACGCTCTGCGGCCCTGGGCCTAGTATAATACTCGTACCACTTGTACCAACCCCCTCCTTTAAAAATAAATGTATACTCTAATATTGACAGTCATTTTTATGAAAACAACTACGTTGCAGTAATTATTAATGAACGGTATTCATAAAGTTTCGAGCGAGACGCAGTACTGCTTTGTTCACGGATTTTGCAAAGCTATCACTTGAAAATCTCCCAAGAAATAGGAGGGAGAATTGAAGTAATTTTTTGATTCTCCGAATATAAAATCGCAAAGTATGAAAAAAGTTGTCATTACAAATGAGTCCGTTTAAAAGCTGGAATCTATTAATGTAGAGGAGATATTGATACCCCATTTCCGATATAATCAGCTATAAATAATTCAATGCATACCTAATGCCGCATCGAACCAATCACACATTACCATACGACAAACATGACTCAAGCGGGCCGGCACTAAGCTCTTGTATTGGAGTAAATAAATACTTTCACAGATGTTTTAATTATTTTAGTTCATTTGTTTTCATTTACAATAAGTACTTATGCATTACCGCTAAGCCGTGTTTTACGTTAAAAGCGAGGGCAATAAGCTGCCATACATCCATTTTCTATTTATTACGCCGCCGACGATAGGACCGTATTTAAATAGGCCCGCGATCATTAAAGTAGTGTTACAGCTCGTAAAGGCTCCTGCTCTTGCAGCCGAAGTGCTAAATCTTGCTTATTAAGTCATTCGTAAATAAATAACCCGCATAATTCTACCTGAGATTGACTCGTCTATACGCGGCTATTTTCCAAGCTCAGATTAAACATCGATCTGCCCTGTTACTAATTTAAAGATGTTTTATATTTCATAAAAAGCCAATCAGTGAGTAATTGGTAGGCACGTTGCATAAATGAATAAAATTATTTTCAATACTTGCAATTACGAGTAATTTTATGACGCTGACACATTTTGTATACTTATATGAAAAAACAACGTAAACGTAAATTCACGGCTGTAATCCCCGAAGAGGTAGGCAGAGCGATGTAGTACACTCCCACTATCCACCAGTTACGTTTACGTCCCACTATGGGAATAGGTGGTAAGCCAATTGCCATACACCGGTCATACTTCCAGACTCCGAGCGTCTACATGTATATATATATATATATACATATATGATCAGTTTGTTCACGTTTTAATAGTGAATAGTGATATTTCATAGTCATGAACGTTATCGGACACAAAGACAAGTGTCGCGAGTTAGTATACAGCAGTACGCGCCCGTCTCGCCCATCTCGCACGCCGTCACGCTCGTCTCGCGCGGTCTCAGCGGCCGTCACGCTCGTCTCGCGCGGTCTCGCGTGAATCACACGTTCACAATAAACGAAGCGCGACCAATGGAGCGCCACTACGCGTGTAGCCTCCCATCTCTTGCCACGAGCATACTTACTTGTTTATAGAACCTCATAAAGTTATCCCTCAACGCATCCGAACATACATACTCGTATACATATTACAACGAGCAAAACGAATGTACGGTCGGTTTGGCTTCATTAAGGTTTCGTAATCCAATGTCCTTACAAAAATGATTCAGTTTTTTTTGTAAAATAATGTAGGTACTGTTTGTGTGAACTTGATACGGATCGAAGTCAAGGTAAAAATAGAGCCTTTAATTGTAAACGTAACATCATGCCTGTCATCCCCGAAGAGGTAGGCAGAGGAATGTAGAAACAGTCCCACGTTTCACCAGGTACGTTTATGACCAACTATAGAATAAGTGGTGAGCCTATTGTCATACACCGGGTACATATCCAGACTCCGAACCACTACCAGAAAATCTACATTAGAAAATTTAGTAGTACCCGACCCGGGAATCGAACCCAGGACCTTCCGTTCGGCAGTCGCACTCGCAAACAACACGATGAACGAGGCAGTCCATTATACTTTAATTATACTACATTTTATTACAAATTATTTAGTGATTAAATTATACATATACATAACTTGTTCAGCGCATGCACAGCGACCCGTCCCTAATATTGCCCAGTAGTCAGGGTCGAAGCCTCGATTGGACGTGCCCTGCTGGACTTCAACAGCACTAACCGCGGAACGCCTGGAGCGCACGCCCTACCAACTATTCATTGCGTGTTGCGCAATTGTACAATTGTTCTTAATTATCATTATTACAAGTATTGTTTTTAACTATCATTATTCAAAAAAATTTTAAACTGCTAAATGTTGCTGCCAATTACTGTGAAATATTGTGTTTCACTGTACGTACAGATTGTAACTCAATTTTCTATGGGATATGCTCGGCGTTTCTGCGAAGGATCGAATCAGAAACGAGGCGATCAGACAGAGGACCAAAGTTGTCGACATAGCCCAAAGGATTAGCGAGCGGAAGTGGCCGTGGGCTGGACACATCTATCTCTTAACCGGTAAGTGGTCGAGCGGACGTATTCTGGAGTGGAGGCCACGCCTTGGCAAGCGTAGGGTAGGCCGCCCTAAAGTAGTTGAGTGACGATATACGCAGAGTGTCTGGCATCGGTCGGATGCGAAGAGCTGAAGATCAAGCTCAGCGATGTGCAGTGTCCAGCAGTACACGGGAATAGGCTGGTAGATTCTGCATTTAAATCTAACAGCATGGTACAAATAATCACCTCTTAGCAACTTCAAGCATCCCATATATGTACATAAACATCGGAGGAAAACAATATTGCCCTTTTTTTTATAAACTATGTTACCATCTTAAACAATATGCAAATCAATTATTTATGGAACAATACTAGCGATAAATGAAGCAAGCTTACAATTGATGTTCGGTATCGAGCAACTTACATTGAAACGTATTCCCAAATGACGACAACAATCTCGGTGCACGGAACAAAACAACAGGCGGCTAGGAGCAACATTAAATTAAGTATCAGATGATCGGTCAGTAAACGGTAGCAGTGATTTAGCGGCGGGCCGCGCGCGCCCACGCGGCCACGCCGAGCGCCGACGGCGCGCGGCGAGCCGCTCGGCTGTCCGCGCGCCCGTGATGCAACGTGCCGCCGCGCTGTCCCGTAAACCACTCGCTGTGTCTTGAAATTCGCCTCTCATTTGTCAACATTCGATCCAACTAGATTATCAGATCTCGTAACTCCGATATTTATTGCCTCTAAAATACATTCATTTCTATTTATACATAGCTGTGTACGAGTCGTATAGTCAGTATAGTGTCTCTATAGTCGGAAAACTCCATGTTTCATTTACAAGCGTGATATTCTGTACGTGGGATTTGTTTTTTGTAAAAAATCTCACATATTTGATCACTTTTACCACTCGTAAAGAATTTTTTTATTTTAGGAAATGAAGTTTTGATTACAGTCCCCACAAAGTCTGTGTTAAGAATGTGTTGCTGTGTCTCTACAGCTATAGCCTTATGGAGCGCTCTGCGCAGACCGTCGTTACGGTTGAGAATGTTGTTGAACTTGGTAGCAAGTCACATTTCCCGACCATTCATTCAAGACGTAGTTATATATACAAAAGTTAGTGACCAGAGCCCCTTTTAAGCGAAGGTGTCTGTTTTGGAGGACTCTGCTCTTCCATACCTACATAACTAGAAATTAACATCAACAGTATCAGGTGTTTCTTAACATCGAATGGAATATTTATTAATAAATTACTTGTGTGTGCGTGCAGCAGGGACAGCGGACAGCGGAGGCAGCAGGTGATTGTCTGAAAAAAAAACATTTTTTTTTCAATATTTCCTCCAATAATACATGGTTGTAACCAACCTCCGTCGCGCGCTCCAAATTGATAAATTGGGTTTTTGCGACGTCACCCCATAATGTAATACAGTAAATCAGGACTGATTGTGCCAAAGCGATATAGGTATGTACGAGTATATGTATATCATTTAGGAGTTTGTTTGAGTCACAACTTTTACTTGCACTCCTTGGAACGACATGACTAAGAGTTCTAAATATCTAGCTTAATTTGTGCGCACGACTAGTAATTTCATCAAGGTGGGGTTCCCAGCAGGGTCTCTGGTCTACTATTAATTCTAGGAATGCACGTAATTTTCTAGATAATTTGACAATTGCAGTGGTGAGAATTGTTACAGTTATGATTTTTTATACTGTAACCATTTGGTGATTACCAATATTGAAACGTAATATAGGTATTTACTTAGTCTTTGAGATTTTCAAGCTAAGTAGATTATAGTTTTGCCATGAAGCTACTTGGGTCATTCCTAGTTCAGAGAACTCACTAACCTCCTGCCAAGCAATGGCTTTGTCATTTGCAAAAGACATACCTACGCATATTTTGGATATTGAGGTTACAGGGCTCATTGATATATATATAAGTATAGTAAAAAAAGCGTAGATCCTAGGACATTACATTAGAATTAGGGACATCTTCACTAGTATTAGGATCTAATTTTTGCTTTCAATTTATTAGATGGTTCCAGAAACACCTAAGTTGCGTTTCTCGTTTAAAATTATTGAAGACTTTCTTCCTTAAAAATTATAGAGAAACAAAGCACTTGTTTATTATTTTATTTTTTGTTTATATATGCATTTCAACTCTTAACTATATCTAGGAGTAGGTACCTAAACTATGTGCAATGTTATAATGTATAGAGAGCTTAAGCCTAGCACTCGAGCGGCCTACGCACAGGAATCCGCTGATTTATACATCTGAGACACATTGCTACTGCAAGAACACTTCAACAAACAGCCTTCAGTCCGCTTGTAGTCACTGTCAGCGGAGAGGTGAACAAAACAACCTCCGATGCTAGCACCAGCGCTGCTCAATCTGTCGCCCACTGCATACATCTACTGCGATTATTTAGTACTCGCGATTGTCGAGTCCTAATTTATACGATTACTAAAGCAGGTATAATGTTTACACGAATATACTACACCGAACATATTATACATACGAAACACTTAATAATTATTTTGTAGCGGAACAGAACATTTATACATTAACACTTTTTATTGGAAAGTTCCTTCGTTTTATTCTTCCTACTGAACTCTCCCATTCTTGTACGTGTAATGAATTGTATATTCACTCAACTATGTCTACATACACAGTTTGTTGTATTTGTAAAACGTATAAGAGTGCCGTAAATAGTATAAAGGTATAAATTAACAAAACTAGCAAACTAACAAAAACAATCAGGCAATAGCGTCGCCGGGCTTTTAAAGAAGGTTGTACTCGTGTTGCTTACAATGTAATAAAGATTGAGCACCGGTGCAGCGCAGTATGTTTCGACATTACCATACTCGTCGGTTCATGAGCCCTCGTAGTGTTTAGGCGCCCACTCGAGCCGCGCGAGCGCGATGCTGGCCGGCCATTGAAATTTATCACTCGTATGGATTATTGCTTATTGGAACAACCACTGCCATAGATATGCCGAGATAAATCCCACAGCATCGCTCCTGACAAAACCACGCCACTCCACACGTGGCGTAACTTAAGTGAGCTCGGTCAGGCACCGGTTTAATCAGCTGTGTAACTAAAATTAACAAAACTAAATAAACTCTAAGTACACTATTAAAACATACGGCTTACATCGAGCTACTCCATTAACAGTTCTCATCCGCCACCGAGCTGGAGGCTCTTCCCGACTCTTTTTATTCCAGTTGCATATTTTTTATAACTTGCTTAAGAGATTAATGAACGCGGAAGAATCCTGTCGGGTTTATAAAAGCAGAGATATTCGGCACTCAGTGGGCCGTGCGTCCCCGACAGAGATCCGGCGTGACGATGTCATCACAGTAATACATCGTACGGAATAGTCATATGTATTTTACGTGCGAAATTTTAAAAAGTGCTTTAAAAAAATAAATATATAACACCACGTGTCACATAAGATTCCGAGACGCCCGCAAGTCCTGTTTTATCCCGTATTTGAACGCCGTGTCGTACTAAGCACCTATTAAGGCATTACTGTGGATGTGTACTATAATCTCAACTTTCAATAAGTTACAAAACATCTCCGGCCATTATCTTTGAATGGTAGTGCGCGCGGTGGACTTATCTGGCAATTAAATCGACATTCAGAAGCCAGCGTGGCTTTAATTCCGTGCGTGCGCGCCCCTGCCAAACACTTCACAATGACTCGGATGCATGACAAATAACGTTTTGATTGGACACTCGGCGAGCGAATGCCGCCGCGTCGGCGTTTCCATTGCACCAACAAATTCAGTTAAACTCTTCTAACTCGAAACTCGATCAAAACAATTGCATTTAAAGGGAAACTACATAAGATATAGTTTTTAGATCAATAACATTCATGCATACGTGCCTCAGTATGATCTAAAATGACGAAGTCAACATAAACGACTTCAACGCCGAACGTCGGCCGACCACCTCCTCGGCAGAGCGGCCGCGGGCGCGACTGCTGAACGAGAGGTTGTAAATTCAAATCACAACTCGACTAGAATTTTTAGTTAGGAAAATTC
Source organism: Mimoniades versicolor eupheme (assembly GCA_018245635.1). Classification (NCBI taxonomy): domain Eukaryota; kingdom Metazoa; phylum Arthropoda; class Insecta; order Lepidoptera; family Hesperiidae; genus Mimoniades; species Mimoniades versicolor. The sequence continues at coordinate 6,300 of DWDW01000289.1, read as the reverse complement.
AATGGGATCCGCATCCGGAATTTGAATTCGCGACCTCAGACAGGATTTCTAGTTGAAATTTCTAATATTGGCTCGAAGCCCTGACAAGTGGCCTGTGTATGGCAATAAGCTCGCCACCTGTTCCATGATTGGACTTGGACGTACACGTAACTGGCGAAACGTGAGGGTGTAGCACAATCCGCTTCGGGTATTACAGGCGAGACGTTACTGTGCTGTAGATGAACACATGACAGCTGCAGTCAACAAAGAAGAGTTCCCGTGTGTCGTGTCGCAGTGGGAACAGACGTAGAGAACGATACAGTCATCTGCGTCGTTATTACATTTAATAATAAGCCCGGTGTGATGAACTTTGGCGGCGGTCGGAGCCGGGCCGTGACATTTCAAGCCACTCGATACGTCGCATCGATTATAACAACATCGAAGTCCTAATTCGAGCGAACGACTATTATTCAGACGCGCCGGTGATTTATGTAGAAAAATTAACGGTCGTTTAAATAATCGCCTATAAAAAGGCACGAGAGCGCCGTCGAATAATGAATACGGAATAACATGATCGATTTTCGGGACGGGCTCGGTGCGCCGGCTAGGGCTCCCACGCGTACGACACTTGGCTGGATTTGTTTATATTTTACAGTATCAATTTCCGTTTTCTTAACAAAGTAGGGTACTGAGCGCTTGTCGTCACGAAATCAGTTTTTTTATATGATTGATTTTTATGGAGACGAAATGGTACAGTACGCTGTAGTAATTAACAACATCTCCTGTCAAAGACTTCGTTTACATAAAACTTATTTTCAAAATACACTGTTCAGCTTAAGCTTTACCTATGTTTCAAATTTCTGTGTAATCTTTTCAAATTTTTAATACAGTTAAGGAAGAATTAGACATATTCACATACCTAAAAAAATTTATACATCATACTGTTATTTGCTACCAATTATCGATTATTCGTTTGAAATATGATTATGTTATGAACCTATAAAGTTCCAGTGATTTACATGCTGTTATCATTTATGTATGGCAACCGTAAGTCCAGAACGGGCCGAGACGAGGCGGGATTCCGGGCAGGCCTCGTAAATATTCATAGCGGCAGCTGGCGACAAAACGCTTTTCGCCGGCCGCGCGGCCAGCCGGCGCGCGAGTGTGCCTCACCACGAGGCGCGACGGGCCAGACGCCACTCCATACATCCGCCGCTCTTCTCTGCGACTCTCTCTCTCTCTAGCAGTTCTTGTATATATTCTTGTATATATTTGCATAAAACTAACATAGCTTTCCTTTAAAACAAATCCTTGTAAGATATGAAGTGCAAACTATGTTGTTTTATGAAGTTCGTGTGTAACATAATGTGATAATGACATGAATACTATGCGCTGCCTGTGGCCGATCGCGCGGTACGCTCGCCGCCAGCTCCCCGCTACCAGTACCTAGGTACCTACGTGCGCCGGGACATCGCCACTTGGCGCGTTGTGTTTACCGATTGAGTTGCTCTTTAGTTCACTGTATTTTATACTTCATTTGTAATGTATTTCCTTACATGATCTTTCTTCTTTTTATCCAAATGAACCTTAAAATACCTATTTCGTATATTTTGTGTAATTGTATACGTACTCGTACCTGATATCAATAAGGTCAAATCTAGTGCCTTTCTTTAAACTCCTAGATTAGTAATAAGTATATATTACTATTATACTCCGTTAGTAATATATATTGTATAATTCGTAGCCATGTACGCAACGTTACTAATCCGAGTAGGTAGGTAGGTAGTGTGAACTGCGGTATAATAATAAGTTAGATCTCTAGCTGCCTGTGACAGGCTGTGGTGATGGGAACCTCACCAGGCTGACCCAACACTCCGCGTATTACGTGACGTTTATAGGAGACACCATCACGTGCTGCAACTGAACCGAGGACTGTCGCGAGGAAACCACACAATAGTGCCCCACACAAGTTTAAGTCTCAGCCAAACTAGAGCTCCTCTGTCTAACAAGTATAATTTTTATTAACATGCTTTTATTGACTTTATTTAAATTTACTAATGGGGTGCATGAAAGGAGCTTCCTCGAGCGGCGGCTATGTCTTAATAAGTACGAACGCATGCTGCCGGCGCACCCTGGACATTGCGACTAATCCTTTCACCAACTCGTAATCATGATGAACTGCGCATTTCCCCTTCTTTCAATATGAGCAACACCAACACGAGAGCTATCGATGAGAAAGGTACCGATAACGCAATCGGATTCGCGGGTGTCAATGTGAACTTTCCCACCATAACTCGTCAGGTCGGAGGTCGGCGCCTAATTGCGCGGCCTTATCGACGGATCGATCCGCTGGAGGAAAGAATATTTATCAATAACATGTAATTAAAATTATTTGGCTGCGCCCGCGCCGGCGTGTCCCCGGGCGACTCATTACACGCTGCTAGCCCACGGGCTCGGGGCTCGCGCGCGCCGGACCGCGGCCCGCGGACTGCTTAGTGAGGCGCTCGTCCAGACTATACGCTATATTACTTATGTTTATAGCTTGCAACATGCCTGCAGAATATAACAAATGAAGTTAATACATTATAACATGCAAAGTATACTGCCTCGTTGGTCGATAAGTTTCAATCGCGACTGCTGCTCAAGAGGTCCCGGGTTCGATTCCCAGGTTAGGTACTGTCAGGTTTTTGGAACTTAGAATTTCTAGTAGACGTTCGAAATCTGCTTCTGTACCGGATATGGGGCAATGGGCTCAGCCCCTACTCCGTGCTAGGACGTACAATGTAATAGATGACTCGCCGTAGTGCACTGCACTGCTCTGCTCGCTCCTTCAGGTAATACGGGCCTGAAGATAAAAAAAAGTATACGCTACTATAGATAATGAATTTAGTTGCGTCGCTGCGGGCATCCATGCAATGTTCGTTCGATGAACCACTTGAGTCAACATCTAGACTTCTTTTTTCTCTTTTTTTTTCGACCCCTTTATCGCTCCACTGCTGCAACATGGGGCTCCTCTCAGAATGGAAGGTTTAAGGCCATAGTGTGCCAAGCTGGCCAAGTGCGGATTGGCGGATTTTTTTTATGAACTCTAAGATGTGCAGGTTTCCTCACGATGTTTTCCTTCACCGTTATGGCAAGTGATATTTAAACTTAAAACGCACATTTTCAAGTACTGCGCGCTAGGATTTGAACCCGGTCTCCCGGAGTGAGAGGTCGAATTTCAAACCACTAAGCTATCACTACTTATTGATTTATTAAAATATTTCATAATGATAATAATTCTTTACTTCTGTAAGAAAAAATTAACATTTCATAACTTTATTAATATTTTCCTAAGTACAGTGTGCCTCTATTAAATTTATTTTATATTGCTAGTAAAAACAATACGAAAGCCTAACATTTTACATTGCTCTCTAGTTGTATTGTGTGAGTGGGTGTATTTATGTTCGCGTGTGCGTGTGGGTATGTGCGTGTGCACGAGTACACACACATACACAGTGTGTGTGTTCCGACGTGAGTAGGTGTGCGTTTGCGGTCTTAATGTTGCTCATAGTGTAAGCCCAACTCTTTATTGACACTATTAAAAAGAAATTAAAATAAAAGATCTTATATCTATAAGAATATATAGATCTTATAAGAAAAACGTCTTATATGTAAGTCGTCAGATATATGTAAATAATGTTTAAAGTGTTTGCAGCTGCGACGGATCGGAATATCACAGATATATTGAATGGGAGTTTGAGAACATTGTACCATTAGAATGTATGTAGAATCTATTTGTACATAATTATATTCAATGCTTGTAGAATTGAGTATACAAAAAAGTATAAATTGAGTACTCTTAGAATTGGGTGCATGAAAGAAGCCTCCTCGAGCGGCGACTGTGTCTAATAAAGTACGGACACACGGCCCTGGACATTGCTACTCATCCTTTCACTACGATGGCTGATCACTTACGAGCTGTCGACTCGACGAAGAAGAACACTTTAGAATAATGATCTTGTACATGTGTTATTTAATTTTAACATTGGTTCGCGTGTCCTCTATAGGGGGGTCGCGAAACCTAGGTAAAGAACAACATCAATTTAAAAACAAGGTTTTTTTTAAAGAAAATATGAATATTTAATGTGAAAAGTTTGCGCCCGATTTTCCTTCACCACTTACACCCATCGCGGTGCGGGTTTGACTTCACATAGAAATAAATCGTTTCCTAAACTTAGGCGATTTCTCTGTTTGTTTCTTATTTAAGCCAAAGCGGAAACCGTCAATTTGCATTCAGTCCAAAGTGGCAAATGGAATCAAGCACTTCAAAGCTGCTGTGACTAATTCTGAGTATTTTAATTTCCCTCTTATCCAAAAAGTAACGATGTTATCATTTTTGGGATTAAATGGTGTATAACCAACACCTAAATGTGAAACAAACAAAATTGTTATGGGGATTAGACATTATCACAAAAAAAATAGAAGTCAAACAACGGAGATAGGGTGTCGCGAAGTATTTCTACATGCTGAGGCGCATGTCGTGCCGTGAAAAACGTTCAAAAACACTAACACGCTAAAACACTGCCGTACACCATACTTAAACAATAATACTTTGTCCGACCCGGGCATCTAACCTCGATCCTGTTGACTAGCGTTCGAGTTCCGGCCACCCGATCGACGAGGCAGTCAAATTGTCAAGTAACACAATGTGGAATGAGGAGAGTGCGCTTCGTTCCATGCAACTATTCTGTAATAATTTAAAAAATCTTTGCTAATGTCCGACACACCGGGTATACTTATTACGTATAATCTCGTAGTTTTCGGAAGCGTAATTCCACCAAGAGGTCGATTCTCAATTCACAGGGTTCGGATTACAGTGGGCGGTATTTACGGTTAAGACGTACTTTTTCTGAGTATTTAATGGACGTTACGTTTGAACCCATTACTATCAGAGTAGGAAGAAACATTCTCAACCACTAGTACATATATCACTGCTTTAACATGTCATATAGTTATAATTATGTACTTAGATTGATCTTCATTATTTCTATCTGATATTTAGACCCTGAAATAGGCTTAACACCATCTGTGACGAGAACTCGAATCACGAAAATAATACCTTATAAGAATCGTGTGCCTTCTTACATAATGTCAAGTAAAAGGAAGATTATTAGATACTGTAGCTGAAGTAAAACAAATATTCAAGTGCGTTTAAAGTTCTGTTATGAGATACAGTACAACAAGATAATACCTTCGGCTATCTGATAACGAGGCACTAAGTGACCGCTCGCTCCAGAGTGCGCTGAGTCCGACCACTTGATGAATTATACAAACACCAATCAGTTAATTATTTCATTCATGTCGCTCAAGCTCTTATCTGGCTTTGTGTTCGACATAATTGATATAATAAGTCGATGGAACAATCGAGCCGTCAAAGCCAGAGATAGAGCGGCGGCCGTCCAGCGTCTCCTTAAAGAGCCAAAAATGAAAAGACCCGCTCCGACGCGCCGATCAAACTCTACGTCGCGTCCCACACAAAGAGCCACTCGAGCGCTCGCTCCACTATTGTCTATCGCGTAAGCTCATTGAGGTTTGTACTTCGCGTACAAGGGCGCACAATGGTCAGCCGTCAGACGCTCGCTCGTCGATTAGCGTCGCGCTGCGTATCTTACACGAATATAACATTAGCACTCACGCATCTATTTATTGTCTCCCCATACGATATTCAATACATCTAAATCTACATGTATATAATAATGACTAAATGTTTTTTTTTTACTTGTCCCGCGTGCGTTACGAAACTGTTATCAACGCAGCCTTGGTCGTTTGCTGCTGGCACTCGTGTAAAGGCTTATGACGTAGTGCAATCAACAGACACTACGCGCCAACGTGAAATAGGCGACGCGTGAACGGTTTAGGATCATTAAATGTAAATCAATTACAACTGCGTCATCGGTCCACCGGCTTCCAGCGCGATTGTTGATCGAAAGGTCCTGGGATATATACTCGCCTATTGCATGGCGGAACGCACAACACTAATGGTGGATATACCTCTTTGATGAAATACAGGCGTGATAGTATGTGATGGTAAATAATGAAAATTGTCGTCCGTTCGTTCTATGGTGTAGTACTGTTCCACGTTCCTACATGTGAGCGTGCAACAGGGCAGCGAGCACGTTAATCGCCGTTAATAGAGCAGCGGCGGTGGCAGCGGCGGTGGCAGCGGCGGCGGTAGCGGCGGCAGCAGCGGCGGCGGCGGCGGCGGCGGCGGCGGCGGCGGCAGCGGCGGCGGCGGCGGCGGCGGCAGCGGCGGCGGCGGCAGCGGCGGCGGCAGCTGCG
>DWDW01000288.1:0-16019 GCA_018245635.1 Mimoniades versicolor eupheme | reverse complement strand
GACGCAACGCATCGTGTGTACACTATGATTATTAGTATGTAAAACGACGCAGAGACAGCGCTACGTCGACGCAACGCATCGTGTGTACACTATGATTATTAGTATGTAAAACGACGCAGAGACAGCGCTACGTTGACGCAACGCGCCGTGTGGACCGGCCGTTACCCGGTGTATGGCAATAGGCTTACCTGTTATTTCATTATACTTACAAATAACATAAAGGGTAAAACGTAATCCTACCACACTCCTCTGCCTACTACCACTACGTAGGGGAATTATAGGCGTGATGAAACTGTTATACGAATAACCTGTAAGACGAACTTGCTTACTCCAATAATACTCTTTAACAGAGCGAAACTTTCATGAGTAAGCACAAAATAAAAAATATCTACCTGACGACAGGATTTGTTGGAACACTTTTGTTTTTATAACTAACACTAACAGCTGCGATTATTTTTTGTGTCTCACAGCCGGGCACGAGCCTGCTTGTCGTGGCGAGCCTGAAGCATAATCCACAATGAAGTTCGAATAGAATGCATACTATCTCATTGACAAAAATTATTGTCAGAATACATTTGATTATCATTACAGATATAAATATTTTTACCAAATTAAGTAAATAATCCGCGATTGGCCAGCTTGGTGGACGATGGCATTAACCGTATAATTAATGGGATGGATCCCGCGTCCAACAGCGAAACGATACAACGATGAATGATGATGATGAAAACGATGATTGTGATGATACGATAATAAAACACATTTAACATACGCACGAGATGATGTACGAGGGTAATAATTAAAGGAGATATGTTTACACTTTCAGCGGCGCGTTTATAGCGAGGGGCTGTTTGAGTGCGGCGCAAAGGTGCCGTGGGAGGGTGGCGTGCCCTCATGAAAGGGTGCTTCCACCTAGGGACTTCATAAGCCCGCACGATGCAGGCTAAAGATGTATGTACGTATGTTGTTTGTTACACAACAACTCTCACAGCTTATGTAAGAGTGGTAAATATATGAGCAAAGTGCAGTGTGGCAGTGTTTGAAGATACGAATATTTGGTTTTGTACGTTGAATGATAATATTACAATAAAGGGACATCCCCGCGCACGCCTGTCTGATCCCATACTAGGCAGAACTTGTGCTTTGGTAACGAGATGACCGACAAACGACAATACATGTACCCATATAAACACATACATTGTTAAATAAATATTTTCTTACTTTTACAGCCCGATACAGAATAAATTCTTGTGCTCTTTACACAAATATTTCACCCGGGTGGAAATCGAACCCACGACTGCAAACCCCAGACTGATTTATTGACAACGTAAGCAACGGATTAACTAATATGTATACGAAAATAAAACACTGTACAGGTTGCGCCTGCGTGTTGTTAATACTTTTTTCATGGTACAAATGACGAAGGACTGCTTAGTTAATTACCTACTGTGACATTAACGAGTACAGAAATAGAAAATTATCGTTTTCATTACCATTTCATTTCGAATACACGCCAAATTAATTATTACGTGACGTCATTCAAGGTATAAACTCAATTCTACTTAGTTTTATATGTAAGATGCCATGTGTGTGTGTGTGTGTGTGTGTGTGTGTGTGTGTGCGTGTGCGTGTGCGTGCGTGTGTGTGTGTGTGTGTGTGTGTGTGTGTGTAACTGTTACTTATTAGGTTCTGTAAATCTTATACCTACCTTGATTCCTTACCTACTCTTATAAGGAGTTTAGCGTTACAAAATTATTAACATAATATGAGTATAAGCCTGTATTTCGCTCAAGGTTTAGGCAGAGAAGTGTCGCACTTCCAGTTTTCAACAGTTTTTTTACACAATCCAGGCAATAGAGAGTGAGCCATATTTTACCCACTCACAAAGATATAAATAGTCCTAACGCAGTAAGTCCTAAGTCTCCTAACGAAACCAGATTTTCAGCCAAAAGTGAAACTTCAGTTACATTTAGTAAAATTTCAATTTAAGACTGAAATTTGATCTACATGCACCTTATTTCGTAGCAGATTATACGATCTGATTAAATGGAACATTAAATTGATTTTAGAGAAAAAGTTAATTTTTATAATAAACTTTTAACATCTACATAAGGTGTACAACTATTTAGAAGTATTAAAAACTTCCCAAATGGCTAATTAACGCTGGCTTAGGTTAAATGCGTTGTTTTCGGTTATAACTCTCGATTTAATTATTGGTTAAGACATGGACAAATCGATCGAAACATTGGATATACACGTATTGGTTTTGTTACCTTCAAATAGAAAATGTTTATCAGATAGCAAAAATGTTGATAGATATTGATAAATAGTTGAGTGATAGGACGTGATTTGCACGTGCGGCGCCATCTTAAAATATCTCTAAATATAGAAGTCTATATCTAAATATAAGTCTAAATATCTAAATATTCTGAAAATATATAGATGTCCGTTTAAATAAGTCATTAAACCGTAGTGAATTTTAAAGCACATTCAGACTTATGCTTTAAAAATCAATGCTAAAATTAAACGTAGGAGTGTACTACACTCCTCTGCCTACCTCTTCGTTGATAACAGGCCTGATGTTACGTAATATCATTATAAATAGTTCGTAATAATAATGATTCATAACTGGTGAAATTGGAAATTGGTACTACACTCCTCTGCCTACACTTCCTTCTAAATACGAGCGTGACATTATTTGAAGAGTTTTTTAAGGTAGTGTACGTCAACTGAGAGAAGCTCATAAGCGTTGACGTGACTTACCTTAGCTACTATGAAAGCCGGATGCGATCGGCATATTGTAGAGCTTGTCGGATGGTCGGCAGTTTGCGAGTAGATTGTGTTACCATCCTGTACGAGTAAGCGTATGGTTGGAATCACTTATAATTATAAATTTAGAACAATTACTGAAAATGTCTCGAAAAAACGCTTCCAAATCGAGCGATGTACACCGCTGTTGCTGTACCAATGTGTTTGAACCAGTTTTTATCGCGGGATTGGTGTCTTGTCCCGTTCCACCTGTTCCTACGGCTATTTAATTCTAGAACCTTTTTCATACAATGCATACAACGAACATACCAATAAGCTATTATATTTTTCTCTCTCCCAATAATTCTACGAAGCGTCTCATTTCAATTTGAATGTAATTGATTATAAAATACAATAGCTTTGCCATTTGTTTTGGATAACGCGATGCCCTATCTATTCTATCGGGGGTGGTGTAATTAATTGAAAATAGTTTCGAGCAAACTGATCCCCTAAACAGATAGTGATGGACGAAGGGGATACAAAACAGACCAATAAAAGGCATTAGTATTGGAGATGAATCCGTATATATGTAGGTATGTAGCACAAACTGCCGTTGCATCTTCGTGATTTGGGTGCACGCGTCGTGTGTGCAGTCGCCTCCGGTTACCTGCTCGGCCGGTCCCGGCTGTCCCGCGCGCACATCGGTCCGTCTCGCTCGCACACTGGTGCAACGTCGCACTCCAACGTGCGCTCGGCCACAACTCCTGCGCAGGCGCACCGCAACGAAACGTGATCGGCTTACCTGTTAGCCAAGCTACCTCTCCACAGGTATAAAATAATAATAGTAATAATGACACAAGAATAGGTTTTCCTCGTTCGTATTGAAAAGATATTGTATTATTACAGAAAAAATGCAACTACATATTTAACAATAATACGACTCCGACTTGTTACCTACTTCACTGTAGGCGATGTTTGTACGTGACAAATTCAAATAAATGAACTTTATAGAACGTGGTGGAAACGCGGTATAGGGAGTTATTGATTTTAGACGTCAGTATACGAATACATTTTTACAGTATACCGATCAGAGTTTTATGTCGAGGAATCATTAAATTTTATATTCTAATATACTTCTACTTAAACCTGAAAGTCGCTTAGCAAATTGACATCATTTGTAAAAGTTTCTGACAAAATAGAAATGTTACAGCGATGCGAAGGGACCGCGAGAGTTTAAGGGACATAAATATGTCACACCGACTAGAAATGTTGATGTGAATATTTGGTGATACATATATATTTCAATAACAAACAATTATCGGTTAAGAAACGTATTTAAAAGTCCCAGTTTAAAATAGCAGGGGGAAGATATTCCGGATGTGTACGGGATGGGACGCGGTGGCGTGGCACATGTGTGGTGCTTTTTGTAAGTGGATTCCGCGCATATGGCGACGGTTTTAAGCGGTGCTGGCTGAAAAAAACGAACAAAGATACACCCTTCATAGTATATGTAGCTGGCAACACTTAAATATAATCACAGCGAGTGATAAGCTAAGAAATTTATTCGTTCGGATACTTAAAATATTTTCACATGGTCTACTTTTGTATTTACGTAGTATCACAAACAAAATCAACTCATAACTTACACTGTTTATTGTTTTTCAGCTCCAGCCACATTTGTTACGAACCGTTGGTGATAATAGAACTCGATGAAAAAGTGTCTCCACACTTTGGACGTACCAACTTGATACATAAAAAAAAATTCATGACAATAAATCTTTGAGTGTAACACAATATATTACTGGGACCCGTAACTTAATTCCATTGCGGTTTTATTTATGTATTTCCAAGAAAACAACAACTATAAACGTCACGGTATACGTAAATCATATTCTTAATTCAAAATTTTTACAAGTGAAAAAACTGTATTTTTATTTCGTTTTAATATCCACGAGAACGTCAACTACTCGTATAATAAAGGCTGTATCATAAGTTATGTTCTTAATTCAAAATATAAACTAGTACAGAAGTTTTATTTTTATTTCGCTTTAAAATCGATATGAACAATAACTATAATTTTAACAGTACATAGATACAATCCATGTTATTTATTTAAAATATTATTCAGAACAGATATTAAAGTTTAGTTGTGTTATTATTACATTTAAAAATGTATTTAATCGATTGCAATCGTAAAGTGAACGCACATATAAAAATGGAACTTAGAAAACGTTTCTCGCTCACTGTCTATTTCCAAAGGATTTCCTGTACCGTACGTGTTATAGACACACACACACATATGCAAACAACTCGATACAGATAACTACACAACACAGATAAAAAAAATAAACTCATCAATGTAAATAGATATCTAATGAAAGAAGGATGGAATGAGAAACGTAGACATAGGGGAATCTTCTACTGAATGGGATGTCAAAAATGATCTACATACCTCAATTAAAATAATTATTATTAATATATGTAATTAACAAAGTGTAATAATAAAATCTTAGAGAAAAAAGCACTAACGCAATGGTATTATTTCATTCTTTCCCACCAAGTGTTCACTTCGTTGTAGTTCGTTGCTTGGATAAATCGAAGTTGTACACATGTTAAGATTAAGAGTGATAAAAGTAGTGAGGTTGATAAGGGTAGTGATATTTGTAACCCAGCGCTCTCTACCTACCACGTTAGGGCTCATATAATACATAAATAATAGATAACGAACTTTTGGGAAAAATTGCGAAACATGAAATATAATGTCTTACCTACTTTCTTTGTTATGAAACTTTTTTGTACGAAAAATATAACATTATACCAACTCAATGGAGAGGCGGTCGTGTTCTCTCTATTGATCATTACGCCGTCAACTTCTACTTATCCACTTTGTGGAAACTTCGAAGTTTAATTAACTATTAAATACTAATCGTAAAAACTTGACGACAACAGGGTAAGAAAGCAATTTTATGTCGCTATATGTAAGACTCTTTTTAGAAATACAATATCACGCTTATATTTCTTTGTAGGGTTAGGCTGAGGTGTGTAGTACGTATTTTCGGTCTTCAGCAGTTATGTTACACATCCTCTGGAGGGTGAGCGTATCGCCATAGTCCGAATACAAATAAAAACTCCGAGCTACATCTGGGAATTTCAAGTTAGACAAACCTAATAATACTTACTCCACCCAAATAAAATGAAGCTGAAGCTATTTCTAGGAATTTTTTGGAACTTAAAACAAGTAACAATAAAATTATGTCAAATATATCTTTATTTATTTATGTATGTATTCAATTGTTAGTTGCCCGGCCTCCACCAGTTCTGCACTGGAGTAGCGTGACGACATATTAGAGGCACGCTAAAATGTTTGCAATCAAATTATTACTTAAGTAGTCTTGAGTAGGAATTGTACATAAAATTCTGTTAGATAAAAACCTATTAACGCAGGAAAGTAATAATAAAAGATATGAGATTTCGCTACTAATAATAATAAACATATAATAAAAAGATTATTATAACTGAGAGCGACCGTAACGAGCTCAACTTCGCTCAGTTGACCCGAATGAACAAAAAGTCTATAAACAAAATCAGCAAGTGTTCCATATTCAATTTAACATGAATTTCTACTTTATCACAAGGTATAAGATGAAATTAACGTAATATAATATTATATTATGCCTATATTATTATATTATGCCTATAATATTATATTAAGCATACAATTAACATCGTAGTAATTATGTTTAACATAAGTTGAACTAATATTACATAGAAATTCACTTTCATGCTTTCTAGCTTCGTTTTTAGCCAAGTTTACCTTCAATTACAGTGTGTAAAGGTATATTAGTAAGGGATTAAACTTTACGATAGGGCTTTCCTAGTTTACAAGTCAGAATTGTAATGAAACAGTTTTACTGGGTTTCTAAAAATTATTATTTTTATTGTTTATCATCACGCCTGTAAACCCCGAAAAGGTAGTCAGAAGAGTAAAGTACTCTACTAAGTTTCACCAGTTACGTTTACGTCGGTCTATGAAATAAAGATTTATTTTGTAAATACAAACCTTTCCTTGATATTATTAATATCTATACTCTATTATACATACGTTGAATAATTATTTATACTCTTTGTTTGTACACTAATACAAAATTATTTATATACACGAGAATCTATAAACACTAGGTATGAAAAACACAGCCCTACATAATATGTCACACATACGTCCACTAGTAAAGCGGTGTTTTAAGCAACATTCAGATAGGGGAAAAATAATATGTACATTCATCTTCACCGTCAGTCTGCTTCCGTCTGTTACTGGCCACAAGCCTCTCCAATAACATGCCGCTGAGCTCGATCTTCAGCTCTTCGCATTAATCCTCTACCAGCCACTGCTTATATTGTTATATAGTCGCACCACCTAGACGGAAGGCGTCCTACATACTACCTACCTTTGATAAGGTGTGCTTAAGATAAATACTTTACATAAACTCAATATCGTGAACTAATAACAGAAATTCATATCAATACATGCATTTATTTTATTTTTTTATATGAAAAGCTTGCGTTTGGTAGCGATCCCATGTGCTCGAAAGCACACATCCATTCTGAGATGGACACTGATGACGAATTTTTATTCGTCATAAAGCCTAGTCTAGTTACCCTCTATTATGTGTCGAGCAACAATCGTCGGTGGACCATTTCCTGATACACTTACAGCGATACGACACCGACAAGCGAGGTACACTGAATATATAAAAAGTATTTAACGTGTAATGGGAAAATATTGTGCGAATAGTGTAGTGGGAACGCCGTTGGTGAAACAAAAGTCTATTGTATCGGCTAAATTGTATCGTGCAACCGACCTCCCGACCGCCATTGTCTTCGAGCGAGTCGACTCTGCTCACTTACCGAGTTACGAGTACGATCTCCATCATTGGCCACATATTATTAGATGCACGTACGTGCATTTATAATGATGTATGCCTTAACGCGGCAGTTTGTTATCCCTTATCTTTCATATAGGACGCCGGGTGCCCTGCGGGATAGGCAGAGAGCACGGACTGTCAAATGTCTCTATCTTTAAGGACCTGCTGTGCTTCTTCTGCATTCATTTAAACATGCACAGGCGTTTTTTGTTTAACGAATTTGAACGGTAATAAATTAAAAATACTAACATTACGCCTACAGTGCCTCTAAGAGGTAAGCAGATGCCACCAAAAAAAAAATATTAGTGAAAATTAATTGTTATACATATCCTGAGATAATATCCATATTAATAACACAGTATAGACATGTAGAGTTTGTTTTGAGTGGGGGTGCAAGGGGAAGTCAGCAAACCGTGATATACGAAAAATATTTGAATACTTTATTGTTAATAGTATAGTTATATTGCCACGCCGGCTGCCTCACGAGGTAGACAGAGACGACCAAGTGGCATTATGTTTCATACTTAAAGACATTAATATATGAATACTTTTACATTGGTAGTAACAATTTTTAAAATTAACTAAAGCACAGCAATGTACTCTCATAATACCTAGATATAATGTAAATTTCTCAGATCTAAATACAAATTAAATGTGCCTATGACATAAAATTGGTCTCATTTTAGACTTAACAGAAATATTTTTAATAACTTTAAAAACATACTTCTTTATACAAAAAAATGCTTAATATGTAAAACAGCACCAAAGTTAGGCATAGTTGAACTTAGGTAAGAGGATTATTCTGATGCAACAAAAAACATCGGTTACACATCGTTTCACCGGCGAACAACAACTTACTCAAAGGTTCCATGGGACGTATGACATCGCTGGTAAAACGCGGGAGTATTACAAACTTCGGCCTATCCTTTCGGGTAAAAACAGGCGTGACGTTATGTTCACCAATGTACGGAAACCAGACTAAATTAACAAAATAATAAAGACCATCTGAAGCTCCCCGTGTTTTCATTTCTATGCACACAAATTTCTGTTGAATTTCTCAGTGCCCATGTTAGTAGTACCTTTTGTTTAAACACGCAAAATGGAAAAGTTGTATACAAGTGCTTGTTTACGTCAAACAAGAGAGACTTTTTTCTACACATTATTCGACTCGGCGAGGGCCCGCCGGCTAACTGTGAACTTTCCTGTAGATTTTAGAATTATAAATTCATTCGACTATAACGAGTTCACGAGAAATCCATGTAAGGTCGGATAGCTTTTCTTCGTGGGTATGAAGCCTTAACAATAGGTAGACATATTTATTTTAGAAGCTTATTAAATTATTAAAACTGTTGTACATACATATATGTATGTATTTATTTGTAATAGTTAGTGGTGCACGTTAATTTATGTACAGTTTCACACAATTTTATTGTACCTACTGTATTCATAGTCATTTATAATCCAATGTTCGATGAATACGTAATTAATTTTAATAAACTTAAATATTATTAGTTATTAGTTGTAACGATCGATCATAAATCACATTGAAACGTAAATCGGTCGATGGAGTGAAGCGCGTGTTAGTTAGGTGCGCGTCTCTGGGATGCATTAATTAAAGCCACGTAGACGCGAGTTCGGATAACGAGTGTGGAGCATGCGTTGAAAAGATGGCTCCGCAACAGCCGCGGCGCGCACCTGCATCCAAACTGGTTTTCGTAAACATGATTTCACTCTCTCCACGCAGCCGACGTTGCCGTTCGCCTAATTTACGCACCTCTGAAAATCATCGCCAGATGAAAAGCGTTTCAACTCCTACCACATTTTAACAGCTCTGTTGATGACTGTACCATTTGGATATAACATACCTACCATTTGTTATATACGAACGGAACAGGCATGAACATAACTATCGTGATAACCTGTAATATTAAAAAAAAAACTATTTACAATTTACCATTTGTTTTATTATAATATATATTATAATTATAAAAGTTTTATACAAATAGCAAACTACATTACAGTCTTTAACGGAATAATAATTTTTAGATCGAGAACACATTCCATGTTTAAAAACGCTTATTTAACTAAATTTTAAAATCTCTAAAGATATTTTTTTTATATTAAGTAAAGGTTATCACGATAGTTTTGGGCATAACTAATATTTATATTATTATATAGTCATGAACATAATCGACGTCATCTCTACTTCGTCTAAAATTGTTTGCATAAGTAAATTTCAAAAACGTAACATCACGTCTGTAATCCCCGAAGTGGTAGAGGTAAAGGAGTGTAGTACACTCTCACGTAGCACCAGTTACGTTTATGTCCCACTATAGAATAGGTGGTGAGCCTATTGCCATACACCGGGCACATATCAAGACTCCGAGCCACTACTAGAGAATTTAAGTTAGAAAAGTCCAATAATTGCCGACCCGACATTTGATCCCAGGAACCCCCGATCGGCTGTCGCTCTTGCAACCAAAACAAGCAATGAGGCAGTCAGTGAATTACAATTTAAAAATGTTTTTGTAATTATATCACAATTGTAATTATATCACCCGCCTGGTTTAATACGTTTTTGATGGATCACGCCTTCTTAAAAACTATAGCAAATCCTAAAGGATAATAGACAAAACTATGCATTTCATGTCAGCTGCACTTAGAAACATTTCATATTCTTTTTTTGTTCAAAACACGATGCACTTATGCTTCATATTCAAAAAACACATTAAAAAATATCACACGAGCTGATTTATTTTTTGTAATAAATTAAAAATAGTAACTCGCATAAAGTATTTTCGATTATTCAGCCCTGTCATTGCTTTGTAGTAATCGTAAGAAAACAATACTTTATTCACGTAGCACGTAACGTCCACCAATTTACTTGTGACTGATTCGTGGTGTTGGTGATGTCGTATGTATGTTAGCTGTATGAGTAATTAAAATATGGCTACCGAACGGGCGACAGTTGCAATATGATGCCGCTTGACCGCATTTACTGATCTGCTTCCGCGTAACGCATCTTAGTCACAATCTTAATCCCAATTTCGTGCGTCAGAAAAATTTTACGCACTAAGTCCGTTAAAAAATTGTAACTAAACAAGTGAAGAAAATCAAAGAAACCTAAGTGGAAAATAGATGACGTATTATAAATTATTCATTAAAATTTCCGTAGTCGAATCTCTCATCGCTGATGCTGTATAGAATTTTCCTTAATATGATTTAGATCCTTACTTTAAACGTTTCGCCTCGCTTCGCCTGTGTTTAGTTATAAACTGCTAAAACTTTAAATTAGTGAAATTAAATTAATTCATCTCCTTTCCTAGAACTTGTCTTACTGATAATTTCAAGAAAATTTCGAATATTTTATATTTTATAAGCTCGCCTCTATTCCATGAGTCTTATAACGTAACTGAAAACAACTCTGGTGGGAGCACTACCCTCTTGTACCTCTTCATGGAAACACACGCGTGACGTTTTTTTATGATAATATGTTAACATTTTGTATATTTGTAATAAAATGCCAAGTATAAAGAAAACCAAAACTCGTCTCACGTACACGACGACGAAGTAAAAAAAATATAAAGTAGCTCGTAATTTAATGTTTAATTTACAAAGTAGGAGTAGTAGCAGGATTTCGAGCAGAAATTCAATTTCAGTTACAACTTTTTTCTAAACATTCAGAATAAGCACGTGGTTTTTATTTTATTTTTTAAACGAATAAATAAACGAGTACATCGACCGAGACAAAAAAATACATTTGAAACTGTTTTTTTTTTGCCTAAAGCTCCGTTTAGACGTTATATCGATATAAACAACTTCTATCACTAGTACTCACCGATATTGTGACCGTACTGAGACAAGCCTACTGTGAATGTTACAGCCATGTCCCGGCACGACTCCACACATGAACTTGTCTTCAAGTCTTGATAAGCTAGCGCGTTGTTCAATGCAAAACTATTTTCCTAATGCGAAATTTCCCAAGTGGAATACAAAATTCCCAAAAGCAATTCGTAAATTACCTGTAAAATGTAACTTTACGATGTTACGTTAAAAATTGTAATTTTCTCGTAAAACATGGTAAATGTATGAACCTTTCGATATTTTTTCACTGAAAACTCGTTATTTTCAGGAACTGCAGCCACAAGACCAATTTTTTCTGCGTCGTCGTTAGAGGAGCGCACCTGCATTTACTCTGCCTTTGGTACACTGCATCTTTAGAAAGATTTTCATCCATAAAAGATAATTGAAATCTGTTAGGACAATCACTCCAGTTGTAAAAACTATCGCATATATTTAAGTTCCCGACATAAATAAATTTTAGTGAGACATTTATTTCCCCATTAATGCTCTTTTCATAAGGGGCGGACTTAATTTCTCATGACATTCTCTACCAGTCCACCCTTGGTGATGGTGAGAAATTGTGGTAGGCGTCATAAACATATTATACACATGTCCATATGGAGGGTTATTTAAACTTGGAATCTATTAATTATTTTTACCACAATCATGAAACTTCAAATAGTATTTGTCTTGAACTTTTTATTACAATCAACTGGTCTGAAATAAATATTATCTTTATCATTAATAACTGACAAATAATCACATACGTACATGTGTCACCTTTCACCAATTAATTGGTTCCTCATTCCGATCCTGAGCAATCGGGTAATTACTAACAGAACGGTACCGATGCGTTATTAGCGGTCTTATTACTCTAAGCAACTGTTATAACTGAGAAGTGAGGGAATGTTCTGAATAATGAATATAGACGTATTACCGTATCGGGTGGACATCCGCGGTCTTCTGCGATCCCTATGAGGAACACCCGTGACAGTTAATACGCTCATGTGTATACTCATCTATGTATGTTTTAGTTCGCTATAATATTCTGAGTTACGGGCGGCCTGCCACCCAGCACTTGGGCTTTTGTGGCAGTTCAAATCCCTATTATTCATGTCATTTCGAATAGACCTCTGTGTCTAGTGCAGCGATAAAAGGGCTATGCTGATAATGATACGTTTTTACATAAGCCCCTTAGCTATAAAAAATAAATTTAAGATGTAACGAAACCATAAATTCAAGATGTAAGCAGAATATCATTAAGTAAAAAACGTGCTCTGTTACTAAAGAGATTCATTAATAATTAATAAGTGAAGGGCTTTATTATCTGATAACATTTATATAAGAAAACAGCAGTTTCGTAATAATCGTCTGGTATATTTGTTTTTAGTGATATTATTTTCCGGTTTAGACGTATACATACAGACACATACACAAAATATAATTAGCAATTAAGAGTTTTAGACGTGGAAATATAGTAGGATTAAGTATGAAAATCAACATTTAGAGGACCATATTAGCATTTAGTACACATTCATAAGCATCATGATCACTCAGTACCTATTAAAAAATATAAAGAAATGAGAGATATCGCCTCTAACCGCAGCTACAAGTGTAGGCAATTTTGATTCTACTGCCTTGAATACCAAAAAGGTAATATCAGGATGGCATTTAAAAACCTAATATGTAATATTAAAATTAGCATAGCATAGGTGTTCCCTTAGCGAACGAAATAAAAACTACTTGAAACTCTTGTTGTAAAATAATAATAAAGCAACTATGCTATTTTTTGTACGAAACGAATTTTATTTTAATAGTGTTTTAAGTTCCCGCGTTTTTTTATTTGAATATTCAGACGCGAATCATAGTTATTCGCTCCAGCATTAAATAATTTAGTTAAAATGGAATATTTTTATGCAGATAAATTATTTTAATATACATGATTAATGTTAAAATATTTTGCTTATAATATTACCTAAAAAAATATTTTACCCCAAATTATTGTAATCTATCCAACCTATCGACGGTTGGCACCCAACGTGTGATTTTGTTTCTTCAATTACCTAATTGACATTTTTTCAAACGGATTTGCCATTTCAAAAAATATTAATTAAGTTACATAAGTCTACACATATAAAGTTACATTTTTTGGTACCTACATATTAGAAATCAGAAGAAAATTGAAAAAAAGTTTCATTGTAAAACACGCCTTACTTTAATACCGCATTTAATACAGTCTGATAAATAAGTTTTACTATGAAATGTAGATATAAACAAGGTTACTATTTTGTTATAAAAAACATTGCAAAACTTTCGATTATATGTATCTACCTACTTGCTACTGCTTCCAAACTTATCTATTACGAATTTTAAGCTTAAAACGATGTTACCAAGCAACTGTAATAAACAAAGTTTATGCAATAAAGGTTAGATTTCTATTATTCTAAAACTATTACTCTATTTTTATCAATAATTATTTTACCAAGACCAATTATTATTGTAACGAAACATTACAAGTCAATTTACTTATACCAATAATTGCATTATTAGTCTTATGTCAAATTAATACCAATTATTTAATGTACCGAATGTACCACGTGCTTAAGTCGTTTACATTCTTATTTATATCGACAGTGTACTACATTAATATAAGAATAATTTATAAACATGAGGTAAGTAACTAAACTAACAAAGAATAAAAGGACCAAGGCTTGATGTAATTGTACAGATAGCCAGCCACACACAGACAACCCTGCCATTCTACGGAGAACACGACCAGTTGTTGGTACAAACGGCTACGCCGCGGTATAAGGTGAGTCAGAGAGTAAGTAGGCAACTTAGTCCGCTTACCTGAACAAATCAGCAGCAAAGTAAATGGTGAAAGCAACCGGTTGGTCCCCATGTCGACGATCCGTAAACTTTCTATTGAATTATTATATCCAAAATGTAATCCTAGACGCCCATCTTGATCACTTTTTAACGTTTACTTAACTCCAACTTAATTGTCACGCATTCTTTGCACACAACAAGAACGTTTAAACACTTTCGAAACTTATAACACAGTTGTTAAATGGTTGCAACTTGCTGCACTGCAGCATTTAACAACACTCAAATAGATGATCTTCTGTCATTTTCAATTAACAAAGTAAACTTTGGCGCGAGTTTTCGACAAAATCGACGGCATTAAATGTATAACGTGCGAGCAACGATTCGCCCAAGGCTGGATGCCTGACTGAAACCAGTCGAGTCGTCGAGCTGTACAAGCCACGCCGACCGTGCCGTGTGGTGTTGCGCGCTCCTTACGTGTGAAAGAGATAGATTGTACAAAGCGAGATAGTGTACAAGTTTTCGCTGTCTTGTCTGGCAATGAAGTGGGCAACAACGCCGCGCTGTGCCATGATCAAGCTCTGCTTTATTTTTTTGCGATTAAAATGCGGCTACTGAGTTCTAAGTTTTACGAGTTTACAACTAGATGGAGACAGTATAGAATTTAAGTTACGAAACGCAAGAGAATGCTTAGAAACTAGAGATTTTATCTTGCTATGCGTGGGCGCCGGTCACACTGTTAAGGACTTGTATCGTGCCACTTTTATAACTATATACTATAACCAACACATTTATAACGAATGAATATAAGAACCTTTGATATTATAATATTACGCTTATGATAAAACTTAAACATTTTTAATTATATCATATTTTTAAACCCTTCTTTTAGAGACTTACATATCCTGTATTCTTTTCTGAAAACTTCTTGGCCTGCTATTCTTAAATATTAGGCTTATGTACGTTTTTTTTAAGTAGATACTTAAAGCAAGAAATAAAGTAAGAAGGTTATTACGAGAGCAATTTTTATTAATTCATTAATTTAAAGGTAAGTTAAATGTAAGTTTAATATGTAGTACCGAGGTAGCTAACTAGGTACATTTATACTGTTGTAGTAATTTAACTAATTTAACAATTTTTTTAGGTCATTAATGACCGGTAATTTTAATTTACAATTGTGGCTTTGTAGAAATATTAACAGAAGCTGTAGCCCACATAAAACGTTATTTCTTTTTTTTGCGAATCCAACACACCTGCTTGCGATCAAGTCAACAACTTCTTTTTTTTACATTCACGTTTACGGTTTTGAGGCCTACATAAATTACGAATATAATTTTTTATTTGTTATTCTTCATTGGAATTACATTGTTGACAAATATTGCGATGCAACATTTCTCCAACACCTATAATAGTATAGGACTAAAATAAGGAAAAGTTAAGAAAAAAAATCCCAATACTTAGTAAAAAACGAAGTGTTATGTACGAATATTTATGTTTTGTTAACTAACTATTGGTAATCAGAATATGAAGGTAAGTCAAGGCTTGCCTATGTAGGTATAGGTTACATGATCCAGTCACCACTTGTATTAAGAAATAGTTTTACTTAAAATGTTATGTTCGTTTTACTCGATTATATTTTAAAAACTTCCGAACGAACGCTATCCGAATTATATTTTACTG
>DWDW01000287.1:0-16020 GCA_018245635.1 Mimoniades versicolor eupheme | reverse complement strand
ACCCGGGAATCGAACCCAGGACCTCCCGTTCGGCAGTCGCACTCGCAACCAACACGACCAACGAGGCAGTCAACTATACTTTAAATCATAATATTGTTTAAAAAATAAGATAAAAATACTTCTAAGACGCGGACGAGGTCGAGGGTAAAAGCTAGTCAATAATAATAAATTTAAAATATAAGCGACTTATTCAGTAAATATGGAAATACTGACAGTAATTAATATCGAGTGTAATTTCCGAAAATCCTAATAGACCGATATTCATGTAGGTATTAAACTTTTACAATAATTCTATAGAAATCAATATTGTGAATAATCTTCAGTCCCTCAGCCGATGCCTATTCCACTTAGCAGTTTAATCTAGATCCGGTGTCAATGTTGACCTCGGATTCTGTCGATATTGTCTATAAAGTGACTTCATTAACATTTTTGACAATTGGTCTATTTTTGATAATCGTCTTTACACAAATTTGAACAAACATTTTTAAAAGACTTGTTTTGTCATATTATGAGAATCCATTTAGGTTTCTAATCTATATTTGTTTTTAAATATACCATTAAAAATTTATTGGTATAACGCTATATCACGCCTGTAATACTCGAAGAGAGAGGTAGAGAGTACTACATTCCCACGTTTCACCTGTTAGGTATACGTTTATAATATTGTGAATTAGTTTACCTTTAATTCGCAAACATTATTTATTAATGAATACAGCAGAGGCAAAAGAATTATGCCACGACTGAAGGCAGTGGAAATCTTAAGAATCGAATCACTCATAATTCTACATTCAGACATAATTCTTATGCCTGAATCTCAATTATAAGCCGCCATTATCGACAAAATTAATGACAATGTGCTCAAAAATGTTCAAGGAGTAACCTCATTTTTTCCCAAGATGTCATGCGAGTCACTTAAAAGCACACCAAAGCTGCATATGTTAGCTTATAGTCCAGAAGGAGATCTTGAATAGAGGTCTTAGTCGAAAACGTCTGTAAAAATAAAATAATTAATTACAGTCTTGATAGTATTTCTCCGACGCTTTGCTTCGCCAGGGACATTGTTGTTAGCAACTCTATTTTCATCATTTCTATAGTTATATTGATCATTATCATCATCATATTAATCATTATCACCATTAGTTGTTCTATTGCCTTTATTTAGTAACATCACGCCTGTAATAATTGCAGAGGTGGGCAGAGGAGTGTAGTAGACTCCCACGAATCACCGGCTACATTTACGTGCTGCTGTGAAATAAGTTTCCAGACTCCGAGACGGTGCAAATTGAACATAAAGTACTTTTAATCGAATGAATCATAATATAAACGTCATATTGAAGTTTACCTTAATCCTTTTTCTATAAGTACAAACAACTATTTTCACTCTCGATTACGTAACTAAGATGGTTACCGCCACAAAACTACCTTACTTAATATTATTATTTGCATTGAAAATAAAACATATCCTAAATAACACCACAATTGCTGCGTATGTGATAATATTATGTATCGTACTTATACAATTACAAAAAAAGTCTTATGTTTAAACGTTACAAATGTAATGTCATCGTTACCAACACCGCGGTGTTTGTTGGGAAATAGTTAAGATAACTAATTAAAAGACGCTACAGAAAGATTTGATGTGTACAAGATGTAAATGATTGTAAAGAGCCTCATACACACTGCGCTGGAATATTATTAGTAGTTACTGTTATATCATGACGCCATTTCTCTTACACACTGGGCAGATAGATAAATATATCCAAATATCTATATTCACGAATAAATTAGTATTATCCCTATTCTTATTTTATTACTTACTTTATTACTTTGTTAACTTTTTATTTACTTTATTAATTCGTCGTTCGTGTTGGTCGCAAGTGCGACTGCCGATCGGGAGGTCCCGGGTTCGATTCCCGGGTCGAACACTATAAAATTTTCTAATTTAGATTCTCTAGTAGTAGTTCGGAGTCTGCATAAGTGCCCGATGCATGGCAATAGGCTCACCACCTATTCCATAGTGGGACGTAAACGTAACCGGTAAAACGTGGGAGTGTTCTGCATTCCTCTGCCTACCTCTTCGGGGATTACAGGCGTGAAGTTACGTTTTTTTGTTTTATTTAGTTCAAAAGACTAGTGACTCCTGCATTTCTGATATACAAAAGAATTTAATTTCTATAAAAAAATCATGCAAGCGACCGTCTCTTTTTATATCTATAAAATGAATGAACAGAAATGCTTTTATAATTTACCCTCGTCAATAATTTTCGAGATCTCTGTCATTTGTAATGACAATATAATATAATGCATAAATCATTATATAAGTTACCTTGTTATCATAAAAGAAAAAATCTCAAGAGAACCTGCAAAGATTTTAATACGAAAAACTAATATTAACATTAAGGTGTACACAAGAAAGCTTTTATACCACATTTAAGTTCTGTAACGTAAAGAAAATTTATTTTACGTGTCGTATTATTTTAACTATGATATACGTAAACAAGTTGACGATTAAAAAAAACACAAAATACGTAATTAAATAATGTTAAAAGGGCTTGTAATTTTTATGCGACTGCTCATCCCAAACGATTTTAAGGCTATTCATAGACGTCCATCTGTGTATAAAGATGCATAATTAAGTGACAGGTTATCAAAGGTCCTTCTAATCTACCAACCTGAACTTGGCTCATGTCAAAAACTGTGATCATAACCCTTCTCATACTGAGAAGAGACACGTATCCTTCAGCGAAACGATAAAAAGGGTAGATATTTATGAAGATGATTGATGATGATTTAAAAAAATCACAAGACTTTTTAGGGCACGCTAAGTTAGCACTGAGATTTTTCTTCTAGCTGAGGAAAACATTGGTAGCGCTTAATGTCGAGTACAGGCCTCACGGAGATCCATACGCATGCATTTTAAAGCTGTTTAAACTCTAACTCTTGACTAAAACGGTTCATAAGACCCTGTACAGATTGTTCAGTTAAATTTAAAAAGTTTTGACACTTATAACACATGACATTCCCAAACAACAGTGGAACGACGTTGTGATGTAACGTCCTTGAACTCAAAACGCTTAAAACCTGTCAAAAAATAGATTATCAAAAGCATAACAAAATTACTTAGGTAAATACTCATCATCATCAATCTAAGGCCACTTCTGGGAATCCGTTTAGAATCCTATTATCCTCACTGCTATGTTGACTATATGCTGTTAATTGACGGCTACGTCGCCGTCGTATTGGTTGTAAGCGAGGCTGTCAATCGATAGGTCGTGTCCAAATCCCGGGTCGAACACTATTGGATTTTTCTAATTTAGATTTTCTAGTAGTGACTAGGAGTCTAGATATGTCCGAATTACCATTCAACGGGCATAAATCCAGTTTCCCAGCATTCTTTTGAGATTTACTACCTATTACATAGTGGGACTTAGACGTTACGTGGGTGCGTAGATACTACACTTCTCTGCTTACCTCTTCAGGTATTACAGATGTTATGTTACGTTAATAAATAGTGACCATCTAGGGAATGGATATACGGAGGGATATACGATCAGCAATATATGGAAGTAATTCTGGATACTAAAATTTCAGTGCATTAGATACTTGATTTTGTAGAGTAGAACTTACATAATTTTTTGTTCAAAAACAATAACAAATTCCCAATTTTAAAAAATTACTATTTTTTCAAATAACAAAAAAAATTATCACTCCACTTTATAGAGCTGTATGGACTTTGGGAGGTCTTTAAAATATTAAAAAATATTAAAGATTTGGCAATGAACTGTTTCGCTAACAATTTCAAATAACAGTTCTCGAAGTCTACCTAACATTCGCCGAGAATTCCAGCCAAAATGACAATGCCCGTAAAACATGTTCTAAATATTAATATTAATTTTTATCTTTTAAATAGATTTGTAAACTCACAAAATAAACGTAATTTACATGTATGTTTTCAGCTTCTCCTAATATATTGTCAGACAATAAAGCATCGTACTTAATAATTCCCGCTTCTATTCCAACAAAATTTGGATTTGCTAATGGAAAATTACAAGCAATATTCATCGGCATGACTGACTGAAATAATCTGTTTGATTTTCGCATCAAGGACCCTGAAATCTCAGCGGTTGCGGCGGAGTTCCAAATAATAATTTAATAAAAAATCAGGCGAGCAACCAAATCATTTCGAGGCGTCAGCAAACTCAACCCTTTGACTGTTGACTCATAAAATCGTCGGGTTTATGTAGTCATAAATTGCAATGTTAGCCCGATATCAATTTCACGGCCGTGTTCGGGATTGATCTAAGTGAAAAACTTTAGCGGAACCCATTTAAAAGTAGATTAATACAGCAAAGAAAAATTGACTTTACGTTATATGGCAATTATAAATGGTCATAGAAAGAATGGCAGTTGAAAGAATGACAAAGATATGCTGTGCCAAAATTGATGGACAAAGGTACCGAAGGAGACCAAGACTTATATTGACCAAATACTTCAGGTATTGACTGTTAGGTGAAGACGTTTCGGAAACAGGGGCATGTGTGCAAGAGTATGATAAATGTTCTGTAGGTACATACGTTAGGTCTAAGCAATAGAGATATTTGGCTCTTTGAGCTCTCTGCCTACCCCACAAGGGACAAGGCGTGATGTGTCTTTGCCATTACAAACCTGGCACATTCCTAAAATAATCATCGAAATGATTTTTTAATAAATTTAATATATACCCAAGTCCTGTGCATACGATTATTTATCAAAAACCACACCACTTATTCAAAACGACCCTTTATATAGCCGATTCGGTTGAAAATCCCTGTATCCTAAAGATTACACAGTAATAGTCTATAAGCATATATACATTATGTATGTACATACACAGAATCATCACATTCAAACCGCAAACCGATCCTGGCATGGAATTAAACATGAATTATAATGCCACACAGTAAATGTCTGTCACGGCGCTTGATTTGTGGCGAGCGTCGTCAGTGGTGACGTAGACTGACATGACTTATCTTAACCACTAGCCTATTAATATGCAATGAATTGACGAATAGGTCGCGATAGATCGCAATAGGACGGAAAAGATTGCAATAAACAGCCAGAACAGCGTCGTAAAGGGATTCAGAGTCTAATGAATTCCAGGTCAAACTGATATTCTTAATAATTTAAATAAATGACGGAGAACAGTCTTCGGCAGATTATAATTGTACATAATATCACGCCTTTAATACCCGGAAAAGTAGGCAGAGGTATGCAGTACACTACCACATTGCACCAGTTACGTTTACATACATACATACATATCTTCACGCCAGGTCCCTTGCGGGGTAGGCAGAGAGCACAGACTACCAAATATCTCTATTCTTACACAAATGTCGTGCTTCGTCCACATTCATCACTCTCTTCATACAGTTACGCTTACCTTGGAAGAATATAATAATATGTATTGCTTCGTATATTATAGATGCAATTTACACTCGGTCTTATCAGTAACGAACGACGTGCAAATATATAAATAAAAATATGGAAAAATGTACACGTTTAATTATCAGTTTATAATTGGAGTTATACCTTTGTGGTTTGAATATTAGTGTCTCACTCCAGGGTTCGAAGATCAAATACTGACAGCCACCTATGAGTTTATAATCTTACATGAGATTTAAAAGTTAAAATATACCGTTTATGTAAACGAATTTTCTCTAAAAGAATAGTAAGTAGATATATCTCAAGAAGCCTACTTATATCTAGGGTTTCAAGCAGATATTGGATTTAGATGTGGGCAGTAGTGGTTCAATGTCAGTTAAACCATTGCTCTATTTTCCCATATTTTATACAAAAAATATGGGGAACACGAGTATCAATTTATAACTTCAGACAAGTTCAACGAACTGTTAATCGCGGGCATATTGATATGGCTCAGCTTCGGTGCACGCAAGATCGTAATCGCATACATCGCTTTGTCTGTTCGTCCCTTCTCGTAAAGTGTTATGCCAGCGTCGAGTATTGCGAGTTCGTGTAGATCACCAACCGTCCTTTTTACTTCGATAATGTCTCGCTTTTTTTCATCATTGCGAATGTTTTTCTATTAATTGTTGATGGCTAGAGTGAATATCATGTTTCCTCGCAAGCGCGCTACATCCTAATCTAAATTGTGTTTCTACATTTGATTGACATCAAATTCAAATGTTATTTATTCAAAATTTCATTAAAACACTTTTTGTGCGTCAAAATGAAACTACCACCGCTTCGGAAAATGCCTCGCTATGTAGAAGAAGCGGACAAAGAAACTCAACGACATCAACGACTCAACAAATATCAACGAGAACATGATTATCAATAATATAAAAAAAACCTAATATCTCTACACTCTTTTTAATGCATATACAGGTATGCGGATATAGAAATATAACAAATGTTTCATGTTTGAACATTCATATTTCTACAGTCCTATAATATTAATACGTTAATTACGTTATTCTTTTTATAATATTATTAGCAATTTATAAGTTGTTTCCCAGACTGTTTCTATTACTACTATTGGAATAGTTCCCCAATATATTGCTCAAGGATAATTGATGACGCCCATGTGCTGTAGCGTTCAATTTCCATGTACCAAATGAAGTAATAATTTTATGGTAAGGTGTTTTCATTTTACCAATAACTAACTAACTTACTTCAACCAAGCTGCTATTGTGTGAATAATTTACTACTTTTGTCTTCCATCCCTCTCACTCTTCAAACTGGTGAATATTGCATGCGTAGATTTCATAATTTCGTTTTCTGGCCTTTAATGATTGATTTTTCAGTTATTCAAACATCGAACGCTTGTAACTTAAACCAGATACATCCGGCCCAAGCAACAGATGTCCCAGCATACAAACTTCGCTTTATATATATGTATATTATATTCAGTTCCCGATAATGTACTGCCATTATGTAGTTATTCATGTTTCGTTACTATTCGTAGGGAGTCAAGGGTTATTATTCTATATATTTGATTTATTTTCATTGAACGCACGAGCTCAACATCACAAGGGTATAGTAAAGTATTGAGTTTTCCGCATAGCATCCGCGGGGAAAATGTCAAATGGCAATGTCAACAATGTGAAGTAAAATACAATAGTAAGCAACATGAGGAAAATTATAAGAAAATATGACGTGATCGTTTCCTGATATTTCAATTTATGGCTGAGCTGTATCTCATCTTGTACTTAACAGAAACAGAACAAAATATGTACAAAATCTTTAGAGAACCCTTCAGACAAAATGTTGTCCGCTCTCAAGGTTTGATAACTATCAAATATAACATATGTGATAATGTGTCTTTAGTGTGCGCACTTGGGGCACCCACACCCTTGTGTGTATTTGCTGCAAGGAAGCTCTAGTCATACAAGATTCCCTCGTGCTCAATATCTTGGAAAGAATGATCAATTGCCTATTGCCAGGGCGTTATAGTTACTCGTACGTATGTTTTCAAGTTAGTCGTTCTCTACTATATTATATGTATTTTTGGCTTTTTACCTGCTATACACTTTCATAATCACACATTTTCACAATCATTATTATAACCCCTAACATTAACAGTCCGATAAAATTAAGACATTTATCTTTTTCAGTAGCAATACTATAAAAATCGTGGTTTAGTTTTCACATTCTTCTAATCATCACCATAATATCTTAATATTTATTTTCGCCTAAATTAAGGTGCAATAAAAAGACTAATTAATGAGATTTGCCATATAAGTAAGTTAATTATTGAATACAAACCCATAAAAATATATGCAAAGATCAATAATATATTAGTCGTTACGACCAGACGCGTATCAATCATCGTAAAGTTATTACGACCCTCCATATTTTACAACAGATCCTTTCATATTATTCAAATGTTGAAAGTAAGGGGTTTTCGTACTAAAGCTTTAGCGTTCGCTATTAAAGTTTACAAGTGCAATCACCTGTCGTATACGACACGATATTTTTACATGAAAACAGTAAAACACCCTGTTTCATATATATATGAAACAGGGTGTTTTACTGTTTTCATGTAAAAATATCGTGTCGTATACGACAGGTGATTGCACTTGTAAACTTTAATAGCGAACGCTAAAGCTTTAGTACGAAAACCCCTTACTTTCAACATTTGAATAATATGAAAGGATCTGTTGTAAAATATGGAGGGTCGTAATAACTTTACGATGATTGATACGCGTCTGGTCGTAACGACTAATATATTATTGATCTTTGCATATATTTTTATGGGTTTGTATTCAATAATTAACTTACTTATATGGCAAATCTCATTAATTAGTCTTTTTATTGCACCTTAATTTAGGCGAAAATAAATATTAAGATATTATGGTGATGATTAGAAGAATGTGAAAACTAAACCACGATTTTTATAGTATTGCTACTGAAAAAGATAAATGTCTTAATTTTATCGGACTGTTAATGTTAGGGGTTATAATAATGATTGTGAAAATGTGTGATTATGAAAGTGTATAGCAGGTAAAAAGCCAAAAATACATATAATATAGTAGAGAACGACTAACTTGAAAACATACGTACGAGTAACTATAACGCCCTGGCAATAGGCAATTGATCATTCTTTCCAAGATATTGAGCACGAGGGAATCTTGTATGACTAGAGCTTCCTTGCAGCAAATACACACAAGGGTGTGGGTGCCCCAAGTGCGCACACTAAAGACACATTATCACATATGTTATATTTGATAGTTATCAAACCTTGAGAGCGGACAACATTTTGTCTGAAGGGTTCTCTAAAGATTTTGTACATATTTTGTTCTGTTTCTGTTAAGTACAAGATGAGATACAGCTCAGCCATAAATTGAAATATCAGGAAACGATCACGTCATATTTTCTTATAATTTTCCTCATGTTGCTTACTATTGTATTTTACTTCACATTGTTGACATTGCCATTTGACATTTTCCCCGCGGATGCTATGCGGAAAACTCAATACTTTACTATACCCTTGTGATGTTGAGCTCGTGCGTTCAATGAAAATAAATCAAATATATAGAATAATAACCCTTGACTCCCTACGAATAGTAACGAAACATGAATAACTACATAATGGCAGTACATTATCGGGAACTGAATATAATATACATATATATAAAGCGAAGTTTGTATGCTGGGACATCTGTTGCTTGGGCCGGATGTATCTGGTTTAAGTTACAAGCGTTCGATGTTTGAATAACTGAAAAATCAATCATTAAAGGCCAGAAAACGAAATTATGAAATCTACGCATGCAATATTCACCAGTTTGAAGAGTGAGAGGGATGGAAGACAAAAGTAGTAAATTATTCACACAATAGCAGCTTGGTTGAAGTAAGTTAGTTAGTTATTGGTAAAATGAAAACACCTTACCATAAAATTATTACTTCATTTGGTACATGGAAATTGAACGCTACAGCACATGGGCGTCATCAATTATCCTTGAGCAATATATTGGGGAACTATTCCAATAGTAGTAATAGAAACAGTCTGGGAAACAACTTATAAATTGCTAATAATATTATAAAAAGAATAACGTAATTAACGTATTAATATTATAGGACTGTAGAAATATGAATGTTCAAACATGAAACATTTGTTATATTTCTATATCCGCATACCTGTATATGCATTAAAAAGAGTGTAGAGATATTAGGTTTTTTTTATATTATTGATAATCATGTTCTCGTTGATATTTGTTGAGTCGTTGATGTCGTTGAGTTTCTTTGTCCGCTTCTTCTACATAGCGAGGCATTTTCCGAAGCGGTGGTAGTTTCATTTTGACGCACAAAAAGTGTTTTAATGAAATTTTGAATAAATAACATTTGAATTTGATGTCAATCAAATGTAGAAACACAATTTAGATTAGGATGTAGCGCGCTTGCGAGGAAACATGATATTCACTCTAGCCATCAACAATTAATAGAAAAACATTCGCAATGATGAAAAAAAGCGAGACATTATCGAAGTAAAAAGGACGGTTGGTGATCTACACGAACTCGCAATACTCGACGCTGGCATAACACTTTACGAGAAGGGACGAACAGACAAAGCGATGTATGCGATTACGATCTTGCGTGCACCGAAGCTGAGCCATATCAATATGCCCGCGATTAACAGTTCGTTGAACTTGTCTGAAGTTATAAATTGATACTCGTGTTCCCCATATTTTTTGTATAAAATATGGGAAAATAGAGCAATGGTTTAACTGACATTGAACCACTACTGCCCACATCTAAATCCAATATCTGCTTGAAACCCTAGATATAAGTAGGCTTCTTGAGATATATCTACTTACTATTCTTTTAGAGAAAATTCGTTTACATAAACGGTATATTTTAACTTTTAAATCTCATGTAAGATTATAAACTCATAGGTGGCTGTCAGTATTTGATCTTCGAACCCTGGAGTGAGACACTAATATTCAAACCACAAAGGTATAACTCCAATTATAAACTGATAATTAAACGTGTACATTTTTCCATATTTTTATTTATATATTTGCACGTCGTTCGTTACTGATAAGACCGAGTGTAAATTGCATCTATAATATACGAAGCAATACATATTATTATATTCTTCCAAGGTAAGCGTAACTGTATGAAGAGAGTGATGAATGTGGACGAAGCACGACATTTGTGTAAGAATAGAGATATTTGGTAGTCTGTGCTCTCTGCCTACCCCGCAAGGGACCTGGCGTGAAGATATGTATGTATGTATGTAAACGTAACTGGTGCAATGTGGTAGTGTACTGCATACCTCTGCCTACTTTTCCGGGTATTAAAGGCGTGATATTATGTACAATTATAATCTGCCGAAGACTGTTCTCCGTCATTTATTTAAATTATTAAGAATATCAGTTTGACCTGGAATTCATTAGACTCTGAATCCCTTTACGACGCTGTTCTGGCTGTTTATTGCAATCTTTTCCGTCCTATTGCGATCTATCGCGACCTATTCGTCAATTCATTGCATATTAATAGGCTAGTGGTTAAGATAAGTCATGTCAGTCTACGTCACCACTGACGACGCTCGCCACAAATCAAGCGCCGTGACAGACATTTACTGTGTGGCATTATAATTCATGTTTAATTCCATGCCAGGATCGGTTTGCGGTTTGAATGTGATGATTCTGTGTATGTACATACATAATGTATATATGCTTATAGACTATTACTGTGTAATCTTTAGGATACAGGGATTTTCAACCGAATCGGCTATATAAAGGGTCGTTTTGAATAAGTGGTGTGGTTTTTGATAAATAATCGTATGCACAGGACTTGGGTATATATTAAATTTATTAAAAAATCATTTCGATGATTATTTTAGGAATGTGCCAGGTTTGTAATGGCAAAGACACATCACGCCTTGTCCCTTGTGGGGTAGGCAGAGAGCTCAAAGAGCCAAATATCTCTATTGCTTAGACCTAACGTATGTACCTACAGAACATTTATCATACTCTTGCACACATGCCCCTGTTTCCGAAACGTCTTCACCTAACAGTCAATACCTGAAGTATTTGGTCAATATAAGTCTTGGTCTCCTTCGGTACCTTTGTCCATCAATTTTGGCACAGCATATCTTTGTCATTCTTTCAACTGCCATTCTTTCTATGACCATTTATAATTGCCATATAACGTAAAGTCAATTTTTCTTTGCTGTATTAATCTACTTTTAAATGGGTTCCGCTAAAGTTTTTCACTTAGATCAATCCCGAACACGGCCGTGAAATTGATATCGGGCTAACATTGCAATTTATGACTACATAAACCCGACGATTTTATGAGTCAACAGTCAAAGGGTTGAGTTTGCTGACGCCTCGAAATGATTTGGTTGCTCGCCTGATTTTTTATTAAATTATTATTTGGAACTCCGCCGCAACCGCTGAGATTTCAGGGTCCTTGATGCGAAAATCAAACAGATTATTTCAGTCAGTCATGCCGATGAATATTGCTTGTAATTTTCCATTAGCAAATCCAAATTTTGTTGGAATAGAAGCGGGAATTATTAAGTACGATGCTTTATTGTCTGACAATATATTAGGAGAAGCTGAAAACATACATGTAAATTACGTTTATTTTGTGAGTTTACAAATCTATTTAAAAGATAAAAATTAATATTAATATTTAGAACATGTTTTACGGGCATTGTCATTTTGGCTGGAATTCTCGGCGAATGTTAGGTAGACTTCGAGAACTGTTATTTGAAATTGTTAGCGAAACAGTTCATTGCCAAATCTTTAATATTTTTTAATATTTTAAAGACCTCCCAAAGTCCATACAGCTCTATAAAGTGGAGTGATAATTTTTTTTGTTATTTGAAAAAATAGTAATTTTTTAAAATTGGGAATTTGTTATTGTTTTTGAACAAAAAATTATGTAAGTTCTACTCTACAAAATCAAGTATCTAATGCACTGAAATTTTAGTATCCAGAATTACTTCCATATATTGCTGATCGTATATCCCTCCGTATATCCATTCCCTAGATGGTCACTATTTATTAACGTAACATAACATCTGTAATACCTGAAGAGGTAAGCAGAGAAGTGTAGTATCTACGCACCCACGTAACGTCTAAGTCCCACTATGTAATAGGTAGTAAATCTCAAAAGAATGCTGGGAAACTGGATTTATGCCCGTTGAATGGTAATTCGGACATATCTAGACTCCTAGTCACTACTAGAAAATCTAAATTAGAAAAATCCAATAGTGTTCGACCCGGGATTTGGACACGACCTATCGATTGACAGCCTCGCTTACAACCAATACGACGGCGACGTAGCCGTCAATTAACAGCATATAGTCAACATAGCAGTGAGGATAATAGGATTCTAAACGGATTCCCAGAAGTGGCCTTAGATTGATGATGATGAGTATTTACCTAAGTAATTTTGTTATGCTTTTGATAATCTATTTTTTGACAGGTTTTAAGCGTTTTGAGTTCAAGGACGTTACATCACAACGTCGTTCCACTGTTGTTTGGGAATGTCATGTGTTATAAGTGTCAAAACTTTTTAAATTTAACTGAACAATCTGTACAGGGTCTTATGAACCGTTTTAGTCAAGAGTTAGAGTTTAAACAGCTTTAAAATGCATGCGTATGGATCTCCGTGAGGCCTGTACTCGACATTAAGCGCTACCAATGTTTTCCTCAGCTAGAAGAAAAATCTCAGTGCTAACTTAGCGTGCCCTAAAAAGTCTTGTGATTTTTTTAAATCATCATCAATCATCTTCATAAATATCTACCCTTTTTATCGTTTCGCTGAAGGATACGTGTCTCTTCTCAGTATGAGAAGGGTTATGATCACAGTTTTTGACATGAGCCAAGTTCAGGTTGGTAGATTAGAAGGACCTTTGATAACCTGTCACTTAATTATGCATCTTTATACACAGATGGACGTCTATGAATAGCCTTAAAATCGTTTGGGATGAGCAGTCGCATAAAAATTACAAGCCCTTTTAACATTATTTAATTACGTATTTTGTGTTTTTTTTAATCGTCAACTTGTTTACGTATATCATAGTTAAAATAATACGACACGTAAAATAAATTTTCTTTACGTTACAGAACTTAAATGTGGTATAAAAGCTTTCTTGTGTACACCTTAATGTTAATATTAGTTTTTCGTATTAAAATCTTTGCAGGTTCTCTTGAGATTTTTTCTTTTATGATAACAAGGTAACTTATATAATGATTTATGCATTATATTATATTGTCATTACAAATGACAGAGATCTCGAAAATTATTGACGAGGGTAAATTATAAAAGCATTTCTGTTCATTCATTTTATAGATATAAAAAGAGACGGTCGCTTGCATGATTTTTTTATAGAAATTAAATTCTTTTGTATATCAGAAATGCAGGAGTCACTAGTCTTTTGAACTAAATAAAACAAAAAAACGTAACTTCACGCCTGTAATCCCCGAAGAGGTAGGCAGAGGAATGCAGAACACTCCCACGTTTTACCGGTTACGTTTACGTCCCACTATGGAATAGGTGGTGAGCCTATTGCCATGCATCGGGCACTTATGCAGACTCCGAACTACTACTAGAGAATCTAAATTAGAAAATTTTATAGTGTTCGACCCGGGAATCGAACCCGGGACCTCCCGATCGGCAGTCGCACTTGCGACCAACACGAACGACGAATTAATAAAGTAAATAAAAAGTTAACAAAGTAATAAAGTAAGTAATAAAATAAGAATAGGGATAATACTAATTTATTCGTGAATATAGATATTTGGATATATTTATCTATCTGCCCAGTGTGTAAGAGAAATGGCGTCATGATATAACAGTAACTACTAATAATATTCCAGCGCAGTGTGTATGAGGCTCTTTACAATCATTTACATCTTGTACACATCAAATCTTTCTGTAGCGTCTTTTAATTAGTTATCTTAACTATTTCCCAACAAACACCGCGGTGTTGGTAACGATGACATTACATTTGTAACGTTTAAACATAAGACTTTTTTTGTAATTGTATAAGTACGATACATAATATTATCACATACGCAGCAATTGTGGTGTTATTTAGGATATGTTTTATTTTCAATGCAAATAATAATATTAAGTAAGGTAGTTTTGTGGCGGTAACCATCTTAGTTACGTAATCGAGAGTGAAAATAGTTGTTTGTACTTATAGAAAAAGGATTAAGGTAAACTTCAATATGACGTTTATATTATGATTCATTCGATTAAAAGTACTTTATGTTCAATTTGCACCGTCTCGGAGTCTGGAAACTTATTTCACAGCAGCACGTAAATGTAGCCGGTGATTCGTGGGAGTCTACTACACTCCTCTGCCCACCTCTGCAATTATTACAGGCGTGATGTTACTAAATAAAGGCAATAGAACAACTAATGGTGATAATGATTAATATGATGATGATAATGATCAATATAACTATAGAAATGATGAAAATAGAGTTGCTAACAACAATGTCCCTGGCGAAGCAAAGCGTCGGAGAAATACTATCAAGACTGTAATTAATTATTTTATTTTTACAGACGTTTTCGACTAAGACCTCTATTCAAGATCTCCTTCTGGACTATAAGCTAACATATGCAGCTTTGGTGTGCTTTTAAGTGACTCGCATGACATCTTGGGAAAAAATGAGGTTACTCCTTGAACATTTTTGAGCACATTGTCATTAATTTTGTCGATAATGGCGGCTTATAATTGAGATTCAGGCATAAGAATTATGTCTGAATGTAGAATTATGAGTGATTCGATTCTTAAGATTTCCACTGCCTTCAGTCGTGGCATAATTCTTTTGCCTCTGCTGTATTCATTAATAAATAATGTTTGCGAATTAAAGGTAAACTAATTCACAATATTATAAACGTATACCTAACAGGTGAAACGTGGGAATGTAGTACTCTCTACCTCTCTCTTCGAGTATTACAGGCGTGATATAGCGTTATACCAATAAATTTTTAATGGTATATTTAAAAACAAATATAGATTAGAAACCTAAATGGATTCTCATAATATGACAAAACAAGTCTTTTAAAAATGTTTGTTCAAATTTGTGTAAAGACGATTATCAAAAATAGACCAATTGTCAAAAATGTTAATGAAGTCACTTTATAGACAATATCGACAGAATCCGAGGTCAACATTGACACCGGATCTAGATTAAACTGCTAAGTGGAATAGGCATCGGCTGAGGGACTGAAGATTATTCACAATATTGATTTCTATAGAATTATTGTAAAAGTTTAATACCTACATGAATATCGGTCTATTAGGATTTTCGGAAATTACACTCGATATTAATTACTGTCAGTATTTCCATATTTACTGAATAAGTCGCTTATATTTTAAATTTATTATTATTGACTAGCTTTTACCCTCGACCTCGTCCGCGTCTTAGAAGTATTTTTATCTTATTTTTTAAACAATATTATGATTTAAAGTATAGTTGACTGCCTCGTTGGTCGTGTTGGTTGCGAGTGCGACTGCCGAACGGGAGGTCCTGGGTTCGATTCCCGGGT
>DWDW01000286.1:0-16022 GCA_018245635.1 Mimoniades versicolor eupheme | reverse complement strand
TCCTGTCGACGCGCGTTCGCGGTACCGACGCCGCACTGTTGCCGCACCGTGCATTTTGTATGAAAACAAACGACCGTCCGTGCGCCGTACGACTAACGCACCGCTTCGGCACTGCAGCGGTCCGACACGAAACGTCTAAATTGAAAGAGCCCTTAGCCAACACGTGTAATGGGCGATATACGCCGCTCATTTATTCGAAATAGCACCAGACGAAATATGACGTGAGGATAGCACAAGTTTAGCGCCATTATGAAACATTTTGTAAACGAGTAATATTGTTTTATAATCCCAATGAGACTAAAGTTGGGCCTCCGCAGCTTATTTATTAGCATAGTCAGTGAAATTCGCGTTTGATGTACGTGAGTGAAGTTTAGTAATTTCGTGAAGATTTCGGTTTCGAATTAGTCACTTATTTGCTGTCGCCTCCGTGCGTATGTTTTACTAAAAAGTTTAAACACCACTTCTACTCGATATTATAGGTACTTATTTAAACCAGGGTATGGTATTTCGTTAAACTCGACTTGTTATATTAAATAAATTTATTTGTACTTGCTTAAATGTTAATAGCTTTGAAACAAATTAAATTATGCATATCATGGAACTAGACAAGCAATGCCTTAATGCCTTGCAATGTTACATTTCGTCTACTATATTACTTAACTGTTGTTTGTTATGACAATCTTAAGAATTTTACTTGATTCTAAGCAAGTATGTACATAATATATGATTACAGGTGTGATGTTACATTTTGTTTGTTTTAATAAGTTTTTGTGGAGGTAGTTTTCGTAAGGTATGAGAAATAATAAACAAAAGAACCATTTTAAACTACAACACCATTTATTATACTTTAACTACAAGGTTTATATTATGAATTGAATTGAATCAAGCAACTAGTTAGAATAGGTGCAGTGGGGCGCGAAGGAAACTATGTAGACCACCTTTACTAATAACTAATAATGAGTAGACTACGTGTATTAATAACTGATTACATTACAATATTACTTAGTTTCTATGCTAAACACTACAGACGGTCGATGTGTGTACCGAAAGTAGTGTCCTAACTAATTACATAAAACTAACATTTAATGTCTAACCTAAAGCCTACATGCTAATGACTGCCGCCGGTCGATGTGTGTACCGCGGTAGTGCCATCTTTCTTGCGATACTCAACGTTCCCAAGCCGCGCACCGTTTCCTTGAATCCGACATTCGATATCTTGCCGATACAAGATTGGCACTCGGCGATGTCCGAATTCTAATTTCATATAATGTATACCTACACATGTATTCCTTATATGATATAACAGGTAAATGTTTTGTGAGTGTTTATACTTTATACCTTTAATAATACGTATATAGACCTGCTTATATATGTATGTTTTTTCAGGATAACCCGACTAATTTTGGAGTGATATAAGAATATATTCCCCGACCCCCGACCAGGGTACAGTGTCATAAGCGGCGACTAAACCCGGCGATGGCAGATCGCGGTATGGGACCTGCCTAGGCACAGCTAAATATCTAGGTCGCCTGTGGGCAACAGCGTCGGCGATACTAGAAGCTGTGCTCTGCGATCCCATACCTGCATGCCACGCGGGAGGATAGTGGGGATATCCCCCAGTGGACACCCATGATGGTGACGATGATGACATAACACTATATTAACAGTATGTATATTATTCTTATCGCTGTAAACAAATTGCTACTCGATCTATGGATATACCAAACAAAATATTGCATAGAAATAAGTCTTATGAAAGTTCTTTGAGCAGTGAGCAATTCATTACGATCGATTGATCTCATTCACGGGACCATTCGTACTTTTTGCCGTTGACAAATAGAATGAGGCTTTTGTTAGAAGTATTGAGTGGTTTCTTAATAGAAATATTATTATATGTCTTTATAGAAATATAAGTAATTAACGGTATTGGATTTAATAAATGTTAATGCATTAAATTTATGTATGTTAATGCATGTATTTACGTTAATGCGATTTTAATTATACATTAACTGACTCTTTGGTCGTATTTGTTGTAAACGCGACTGCCGATCGGGAGATCCTGGGCTCAAATCTCAGAACTCGCACCATCTGATTTTTCTAATTTAGATTGTCTAGTAGTAGCTCGGCGTCTGAATATATGTCTGGTATATGGCATTACACTCACCACCTATTCCATAGTGGGATGTAAGTATAGCGGGACGTGGGAGTCTACTGCACTCATCTGTCAACCTCTTCGAGGGCTACAGGCGTGATGTTACTAAATAATTAAAAAAGTCAAAGTCGAAAGTCAAAAATCATTTATTTATATAGGATTTGCAATCACATATAAACGTCATTACAGATAAGTACATTACATCATATACATTTGAATATAAAATATATAGGTTAAGTATTTACTCAATCGTAGAATTAAAATTGCGGGTGGGTACTTATATCCTTCGAGGCTTCGAAGATTATAACGAAGGAATAATTGATATTAAGTTTCAAATTGAGTTACCCGAAACTTAGAACACAAGGGCAAGCAAGATTGTTACGTCTTCGGGGATTACAGGCGTGAAGTTACTTTTTACTTTTTTTCTACTACTAGACAATTACCTAAAAGCATGAATTAATTCGATTTTCAAGCTTCCCAGTCGTTAATTATCTCGATCGTGTAATAAGTGAATGCAGGTTTCGTGAATTAATTAAAATGAAAGTAGAATTGTGGCCTACAGTTTCTCAATCGACTTATACAAGTCATTTTTAACTTTAATTAGGCGTGACTAGGATCCGATTTCCAATCTTGTAATCAATCTCTCAATTGTGCGGCAACATTATTAAACTAACTTTCCACTTCAAGGCATTAAGTAAGAGGGCGAATAAGAGTATTCTGAAGAGCTTTTGAAGCTCAATTGAACAAATATCTGCATGTTGTCGTCATTGGCCTTTAATGTTGGCGATGTATGGCGAAGCGTGGAAACTTGATTGCAATTAAGCATTGCGATGCACGCCAATTTAGCGTCAGCACTCTGAAAGGCATTCGCCCACACTAGAATACACCATTACGTCTACACTAGAATACCTATTACCATAGATATGTCATGACAATACGAACATTCGATGGATACCGCTAGCTGTCAAACAGTAGGTACCTTTCTGGAGTAATTATTGCATTTTCGAAAGAAACTGTGTTATATTCATTTGGTATTTAGTTTTACATTGGAAACACTGATTTACTGTCATTCCAGCAATACCATCTATAGTGAAATAAATAGCATACATTAACCCAATTAGTGCCATAAGAACTGTGAATTGAATAAATCTTAGGAAATAATTATTAATAAAATAAAACAACAACTTTTAATTTCTTTTTAAAAATATATTTAAACTAATGATTTTATCGTCTATTGCGTGACGGTATGTATTTACCACATGGCTAGCAAAATCAGAGTTCAAATTATAAGATTTTCCACTAGTGAAATGGAGCGATAAAAATGTTTATAGGGTTGCCAGCGTATTTAAATTACATATTAGTAATAAATTGCACTGTGAGGTGGCGTTTACACAAAAATCACACAGTAAAGCAGATTCTAAAGCATTTCATTAGAATGAAATCAATTTTTCAGTCCGCAAGTAACCGTCGGCACATGTGACTGTACATTCAACCACAATAGCTACAAAAAATATGAATATTGCTAATTAACAAAATTTATTTTGCTACAGTAGCGCTCGGCTTTAGTTGTCACCTTTATATTTAGATCGTTAAAAAATTCATTATATTAATTTTGTACAACAGCCAGCCCTTTCTCTATAAAGTTCATGTAGATTTTATTTGACAAAATGTAGACGTCTCGCCCTGAATCCATAATAAAGCCAATATGAGGCTTGAATATAGAATTAAGTAGTAGATATTTAGCGAGGTGTCTAATAATGAATTCAATATTGGAAATCCACGTACTATTTCAAACTAACGCGTGAACCTAATAAAACACCAACGCTGGAGTAGATCTCAAAGTATTTGTCTGCCTTTAGAATATCAACCTGATTCAAAGTCTAAAATGAGGTGTCACGAGAGCTTTGTAACAATTAAACCGAAGAACTTCACAAAGGATCAAACACGTTCTTCACTGTGTAATTATACAGTTATGCATGTATGTATGCATATGTATATATGATCTGTATGAATGCCTCACATGGTGCGATCTATGGATGGGCTCGGAATAGGTCTGTGCGGTTGTCGTTATATCCGCCCATCATATACGAGTGTGTGTGTAAGCGTGTTACTATCACGTACAGGTGTACAGACGTGTGCGTGAGTAACGATTTCTCCCATTCAACACCGCAAACCGCGGTAAGGAATTTCGTATCAATATTTGTATGGTGCGAAAATAATGATAAAATTTTTACATACATATTTATACGCAAAACATTACTCGTGTTTAACATTTTTAAACATTTTGTTCTTCTGGCCCTCTCTTCGATTATACCTTCTATCTCTCATCATCACCAAGGGTTCCCTATTAGACAATGCTACCTGAAGACTAACCATTGGGAATAGAACAGTAAAGCGTAAGTAAATAAATAAATAAAATAAGAATACTCATATGAGAATATTTATATAAGAACATTCACCCAACAAGTGAGTTCAATGTAAGACAAAATGTAACAAGATAAGTTACAGACTTAGGGATAACGCGATTTGCTTATTGTATCGTCGTAAACCTGCGTTCTATGTCACTATAAGAATGGCTGTAACACCGTTAGCTTACTCATAAAGTTATTTCTCTTTCCTCATTTACACGAATGATATAATGGTTTCAATTTCAGAGTCCTACTCCGAGCGTCTGGCCGTAATAAAACATACCTTATATTTCCATTGCTTTATACTGGGGTCAAATCCATACTCCGAGATGCTATTAGACATTTCAAACAGAAAATCTTAATTAGATCATATGTTAGAAAAATCCAATAAAAAAGGACTCAGAAATTGAAGATCTCTCGATGACTCGCGCTTGTAATCACTTGACTAACGAGGCAGTCAAAAGAAATAACAAGTTCATTTTTATTACATGGATGGCGGACAATCGTTTTTATCCACAATCCAATAAAGAAGCGCTAAATGTACTGACGTTATTTCATATCGCAAACGATCTGTTCCATTAAGC
Source organism: Mimoniades versicolor eupheme (assembly GCA_018245635.1). Classification (NCBI taxonomy): domain Eukaryota; kingdom Metazoa; phylum Arthropoda; class Insecta; order Lepidoptera; family Hesperiidae; genus Mimoniades; species Mimoniades versicolor. The sequence goes on along the minus strand of DWDW01000286.1, from coordinate 10,878 downwards.
CAAAACTGAGGGCATTTTCAGGGGTATTTCAAGGAAAATGACTTATCTGATTGAGGCTAGTTACATGAGCGTAAAAAAATATGTTAACTAGTTAGGTCACTGCTGATTATCGTTAGTAAATTTTTTTAATTGCTTTTTGAGTAGGTCAGCTTTTGAGTAACTTCTATCTGCGCTGGTCTACTCCAGGCATCCACCCTAACGAGATGGATGTTCCATATGTTACCTATTCAAAACTAGGACCTTTTATTTCCCAATTGTACATAAGAGACATCGTAAGCAAATAAATTGTACTTTAAGAAAACTAAGAAAGAATTCACTGATTGAATAAAATGTAAATAATGCCCAAAAGAAATAATTCACGTCGAATGTTCAAACTTTATCTCAACTCAAGCACTTTGACACGAGCGGCTCGCTTATTTATTCATCATGTCAACTTCACTTCGACAAACCTTCGTTAGTTTTATCGCTGGGCCTTAGGCAGTTGTTCTATTAGCGACGACTGAAGAGGATGTAAAAAAGAATATTAAATTTTTTTTGGTTATATTTGGTCGGTTCAAATGATACTTTTGTTCAATATCAAAGGTGTATGCAATGTATTTCTTTAGAATTTTACACGGGAATGGTAAGTGGGAAGAAGTTTTAGCTTACATCAGAGGAATGGAATCATCTTTGGTAATATCAGACTGGGAATTATCATCGGCAAATTCTCAGACATCTGGAAGCTGTCGTCAGGTGCAGTGCCTATTAGTAACAACTAAAATTATTCATTCGCCTAATATAGACAAACTATTTAAGACTCGGAGCGCGTTTAACTGACAGGATCAGCCAAAAGGCAGATTATGGCATGTTGATGCGATCATCGGAAGACGATGTAATATGGCTTGACAGTAATGTAGAAAAGGTATGTATCTAACAGACGATGGTTACAGACAAAGCATAATAATATTATATAGTTTACCTGTTCGCCAAAACGTTCAGAAATAACATCTCTCTCATTTCATTTTATCAATAAAAGGAAAACTCTCAGAGAATTCAAGATCAAGTGACATTATTATTTGACTGCTCCCTACTTAATTTTTTTGTACTTAAATTATTCTACGTATAATGAGAAAAAGTTTATAATTGAATCCAAAATCGGTGTTCAAATGGTCCTCAGAAAAATGTGGAAGCCGAGAGATTTCTGGTTCGCAAGACATTTGTGAAGTTTGATTGTTTTCGAAGTTATAACGAGCACATTTACACAGACCTCAACATCTTAATGTATTTACGCTGTAAAATTTAGGCAACCTATATTATTGGTGAATGCGACAGTACTCCGATCTGATACTGCCTATATAGTCATTATGACGTGCAAATAGTGTTATGACAGATCTGTTGGACAAGAAAATGAAATAGGTACAATAGTTGATCACTATAATCGTTTCTCAATAATATCCAATGTCTGGGTATTACAAGAAATTTAACCTTAATCCAGTAAATTTTCAGGTTCAATCGTTATCATCGTTTTTATGTAGAATAGTACACCTCTGTAAATCTCTACTCTGCGCTATTGTGTGACCTCAGAGTATTAAGTCTGACATTGACATTACAAACGTAAACAGTTAAATTGTATTCCATACAAAATGTCTGTAACACATTTTACAAACAACTTTAGCTTTTTTATTACATTTATATTACACACAAAATTTAGCTTCTTTTATTTACATACAATACCTTCACAACAGTTCCCTTACGAGGTAGGCAAAGAGTACCGATTTTTTTAATTTAATCTACACCAAAGTTTGCATTTGACCGCAATTGCGATATTATTTTTAAAAGTGATGCAGTTATTTCTCTTAAGTGATATTATTACATATTTTTGTATACTTAGATAATAACTGACTTTTTATAATAACTTTACCATCCATATCGACGCCCGTGGCAGTGTCACTTTGTTAATAATAATAATTGAAGGCTTATCCTTCTGTTTGAATTATTTCAACGAAACGAAACATCCTTTACTAATGTTTAACAAAACTTTATCACCACTCGTTTTAATGCCACTTAACTTTTATTTGCATCATTAAACTAATAGTTTACGATATACGACGACAATAGATCTAAACGTAACATAACGCCTATATTTTCCCGAAGAGACAGGCAGACGAGTATACCCGCACGTATAGAATAGGGGATATGCATCATTATGCACCGAGCACAAAATATCCAGACTCCGAGTGACTTCTTAGAATTTATAATTATAAAAATGCAATAACACCCGAACCAGGGATTGAACCCAGGCCATCTCACTAAGCAGTCGCCCTTTCAATGACTCGAACAACAAGGTAGTCAAAGTTAGAAGGTATCTCAAAGTCAGTATACTGCGTTAATTAAATATATTATTATCTAAGACCCGCTATTATTTGCGTAACGTGTTTCAACTCCTATTAGATAATAATATACATATGTACATAATTTTATAGTAAAACCCGTCGTATATACGAGTACATAATATAAATCTTGTTATATCGAAACATTAATTAAATTTTCCACATTTAATAAACGAAACCATTGAAAATAATTTGATGCGCGATTAATTAAATCACGTTTATAGGTGTGTTCCGAAATACGACATATCCGAAATAGCAGGAGACGACATCGAGTGCTCGAAACCTCGAGTGACGGCAAAAGTAATTTATGCTTACCGAACGTGAAAATAATTTTACTTTAAAGGGGTATATTGAACGTTGTGATTAATAAAATTGTATTAAAAACGTTATTAAATTTGAAGAGCAATGATACAATGCTAAACAAAAGTAAATTATAAAAGTTGCAATAAATATATAATTGAAATTGTATTGAATTACGAACTATCTGGGAGGAGCTACAGATAAGTCCCCACTGCAGTGGAGTATTGGTACTACGCTCCCACGTTTCACCAAGAACTTGGCCCGCATTGGATGATTTGTTAATCGATCTGAGTAAATCAAAAGCGCTTACTCACAATAGGTACAACGCAGTGGCAACTCAATCATAAATAAGCCGCTATTAACCACAATTTTCCACATTAAACTGTCTGACTGTAATTGCGTTTAATGTAGCTGCGTCTGATATAATTAACTAGTCTAGGTTATTTCAATTCTCTCCAATTACTCAAATTGAAATGACATAGTAATAACAGTTATATGAGTGATATTAATTTTACATCACGCGGTCGGGGTCCCTTACACCTCGAGCACAGTCCATGTGACTGAACCGAAATATTTATACACAATTTTCACGAGATGTACTCATTAAATACAATACTTAAAAATTCGACAATGATAGGATCTTATAATTACTTAATATAAAAACCTATTGACCAAGTGATCACTATAACTACTGATTAGCCGACGATTTTGGGCTCGTTTTGGGTTCATTTTCTACCTCGGACAAATACATACAAATAGATTTCGTATTAATAATACCTGAGGATTGACTAAAGTGTCGTTGGCTTTGAAGGAGAGCTTTAATTGTGTCATTCATGGAAAGCCCCATACCACCGTCGCCAGAAATACTTCGAAAGGAAGATAATTCTGTACTTTACACTTACTTAGTAATGATTTATAATCCTAGCTTACGTGCGTGGAAATCTACGATTAATATTATTCTTAGCTGAATTAATTTCAAGTACGGCCCTAATACTTACCCATGGCAACTATATTACGCGCCATAATTTTAATTATAGCGACGGTAATAGTGTAACAATTTTGTAATAAAACAGTTTGTAACTGCGGTATTGTTCGTTATAGTCATTATGTTTCCTGTTGTATAAGTAAAACAATCCAGTTAGTAATAAAATAATAATTGATGTTAACGAACAGCAATAAACCATTCAAACGTGTAAATGACTCATTTTGTACTAACTTACACGGCCTCAATGTAGAATTAAATTTTATTCCTGTACTTATTAAATATCATTATCTGTTTATTTTTTATTGTTGGTTACAAATGACGGATTTAATTCGAATTCTCAGTCACCCAAGGTGATGGTAGAAATTTGGTGTGCCTTTTTTTTCGGGGGAGAAACCTTCAAAAGGTAAACGGTACCCTTGGAAAGAGACCGGTTTATGTGGGAGTTTTGCCTCACGAAAACCCCCTCGGTGGACTTCCTCGGCGCTAATAGGGGGACTCCGGGATCTCCAACGTAACCCACCCGTGCCCTCCTAGCACGACGCCCCACAGGGGCCCGACACCCATGAAAGGCTTGATACCTTATCCTATGCCATCCGATTTTCACTACAGTATGCGACAACACATACGGTCGTCCTTTCCGAGATTGCTAGCTGAGAAACGGTTCGAGCTCTCACTCTGGCCGCTTATAACCATGGAAGCCTCCTTTTAGTTGCCTCTTACGACAGTCAAGAGATACCGTAGCTCTTATTCTGGTCCCGAGCTACAGGGACTGGTGTCAGTACTTTCAGTTACATTTTCTAAAACTATATACTTATATCCCCAAATACTGAACTATTACACACATGAGTTAATTTATATATGCTTACATACATAATATTAATGAAAAACTATGTATTATTATATTTTAAAGAGGCTTAGATATGTACCGACACATTTGTGTAATGGATTTCAACCTATGTGAAAAGGCACCATACAATAGAATTGATTCGGAGCCAATCCATTCAATCGTAACAAATCGTGCCTAAATGCAAGATGTTAGCAAGAATATATCATGGTAAAAAATGTTTTGCCAATATTATTGCGAACTTAGGGGTGCGTTTATAACTATGAAGGTACAACTTACAAGTAGACTTCAGCGTAAGTGTACCTACATTTTTTTATGAAGAAAACATTATATTACAAGCTAACAGTGTAAAAATATGAAACAAAGCCAACTTTAAATGCCTCGAAGTAACTTTTCCCATTCGATTCCCATTAAAATCAATATTCGATTGATGAACATGAATGAATTATTATTATTATTAATTGTCGTTATGCGCGTTATCTACATACATACATATTTAAATACACGTTTAGAAATGTATATCGTTATACATATTATGTTGTTGAGAAAATGTTTGATTACTAAAGCACAGCCCTTGCTTACTTTAGGACCAGATGGCCTTGTATGTTATCCTAATATATTATTATTATCATAAGTAAAATTATAGTATGACAAATAATACTGAAAACCCGCTTATGTATAAACGCACCATCGACCTATTTGGATTGAAGCAATATATTTTAGTAATCCGACCGACAGCACCTACATATCGCAAAGCTGCCTGAAACATCGCCCTTCGTTATTAAAGCATCGTGACTTAACAGAATATAACTCGGTGTCTGCCAGCACGCGATATTAGATGCAATTCGATATGTCCCACTGATGAAAATTAGTCTTCTCACATCAAAACAGACATTTTATTACGGAATGAAAACTTCAGAAGATAGCGCACCTGTTTAGAGCGATGTGTAAAGTTATGCAGGATTTTACATATTAAAACCCTTAAACCACCGACTAGCCACCGACTAACCACCGACTCAGGGATTTCAAGGGGATTTCACGATTACACCTCTCTTATATTATAGTTTTCGAGCTCTATCCGGGACTATTAGTAATAGTAACATAGATTATAACAGAGTTATCGGATGGTTGAAATTTGTAGTAGTTTTGGGATTAACGAATTGTAGGTGAGCTGTAAACTGTTATTTTATCGGACGGTTATAATTAAGTTATTAATGTTTTGTGTTTTGGAGTATTCTGTAATACTTTTAATTAACGAATTAGCTACTAACTTTTTATTGTCTCTCGAATAAAGTAAAGTGTTGTGAAGGTACTAAGCACAGTCGCCGCGAACTATTTAAATGCAGCTGATTTGTTCCCATGCAATATACTGGTTGCGAGCGCGACTGCTGATCGAGAGGTTCGAAATTCAAATCACGGACTGGGTAATATTGGATTTTTTTAAAGTAGAATTTAAAATTTCATGTAGCAACTTGGAATCTGGATTTTTGCCCACTAAAGTGGGCTCACCCGCCTGTTCCACGGTGGGACGTATACGTAACTGGTAAAACATGGAAGTGTAGTACCTACACTTCTTGCCTACTTCTTTGGGAATTGCAGTCCTGATATTATATAAGAAAAAAGCTTCGGAAGTCAAGGTAAGTAATCCATCCCGATTATTGTCAGTAATTTAAATAGAATGGTATTTACACGTTCCATAGAAAAATATTTGCCTGTAACACAATAATAACGATATTAACAAGAGATGTTTGAGTTATATTTTTACGCATCCTTCATGAATGGAAACACATAGAGTAACCATTTCAATCTTGTACGGTCCTGCCATTTTTTTTCCCTTCTAGGACTATCGTTTAGAACTTCAATTTGATCGAAATATGTACGCCTTAGTTTACATCCGCCGACTCCGCCATTCGCAATCACTTTATAAACTACGCTTTTAAACTTGTAAATACTTTGAAAGCTTTTTTAATCAACACAAACACGTGTTCTCAAAAGCCCATCTCGTAGTTTTTAAATGTCAAAGCTGAAATAACATGTTCGAGGGAAATAAATGTTTCTCCGTCCATCAAAGGTAGTTTTATTAGCTTTGAACCGTGTTGAAGGTTTGTTATTTGTTACCTTTGTAGGTAGAGCCGATTGTGAGCTTTAAGTTACAGCTTCTGGCCCATGAAATAATTGGATAGTTTTTGCCAAGTATTCCTTCAGCACGTTGCGCTACGAGGTTCGACTTGTTCAAAAATAAAGTAACTTCACGCCTGTAATCCCCGAAGAGGTAGGGAGAGGAATGTAGAACATTCCCACTTTTCACCAGTTACTTTTAATTCCCAAGATGGAATAGACGGTGAGCCTATTGCCATATACCGGGCACATATCCAGACTCCGATCCACTACTAGAAAATCTAAATTAAAAAAAATTTTGTAGTGCCCGACCCGGGGATCGAACCCAGGACCTCCCGTTCGGCAGTCGCACTTGCAACCAACACGGCCAATGAGGCAGGCCGTTCAAAAATCAAAAATAATAATAATAAAAACAGTCTTACTACGATGTAAACACGGCCAACTTACGTCGTATTACGGGGATTCCAGCTATTCTGACTATACAGCGAGTAACAAACTAGCCAATTATACACGACATTAAATTATGATTCATGTACTCTTACATGTACAATACAGAATGGAATAAATATAGGTGAATATTTTGTGTCAAACACATTTTTATACGCAATAATTAATTCCATAATAAACGTGGTCAAAGATTACAACTAGTTAACGTTAGAAACATATGTTGAAGTTGAAATTATGAATAATCAAACGCTGTTTTATAGAAAGACTTTATCTTCCGCAAATACCTCCCACTAGTATTACAAATTCTAGGTAATAAATAACTGGTACATACATAAACAAGCGAGATCGGCCGTTAAAGTGTCTTTTGATGCTAACATGAATATTTGTAACAGCTCGACCGGTCCCAAAGACTTTTGCTGGCTAGATTGACAGATCTTTTATGACGTGCCATTAACCTACATAATATTTACTCTGACGCGAATTTTATAGGAATATTGTACATAAAACAAATTCAATGATATAATAAGCGATACTATAGATTGAGCCGTCACTTTGAAGGGTATTGGAAGCTACAGTTTACTATTTCCCGATTTCATAAAAAGCGTCAACGTGTTTTTAAGGGACCACAAAAATACACAAAAGCCTTTGTTATTTTCAAGTTTTTGAAAGTTATTTGTATTCTTCGGCGCATTGTTGATTTCGCTCTCACATTTGAAAGGCCTTGCCGCCAAATAATGGGGAAATGCGGGGATGAATTTTCAGGTAATTTTTACCTTATTTTTCGGGGGAATTGGTAAAAAATAAAGTGCTAGCTTAAGTATGTGTTTTATTGAAACGTTAGAGATTTATGGTTTTAGAAAAGTAGGATTAGTGGTCACGACTAAAACGTAGGATCAATTCGCAATTATATAATAATAATATAAATATCAATATAAAATAATAACAATAATATCGAATATAACACGGAGATAAACAAAATTGTGTCAAAACTCTTTTAGGATTCATTTTACAAGTAATTAAGGAAATTAACTAGCATCGTTAACTAGTCATGTCGGTGCTCCTGTTTCGTTGGTCACATATGTAGTTGCAAGCGCGACTGTCGATAAGGACGTCCTGTGTTCCAATCCCGGGTCGGGCACTATGGGATTTTTCTACGTTAGATTTTAGTAGTGGCTCTGAGACTAAACTTGTGGTCCGTGGGCTAGGCTCACTCATTATTCCGCGGTGTGACGTAAATATAAGTGACGAAACGTGGAAGTGTACTACATTCCTTAGCGTGCCGTTTTGAAGATTATATTATGTGAAGAAAAGCAAATTAAATCATTTTATCATAACCCATACATACATAGGGCACAACTCTCCTGTCTCAAAGAGATTTAAGAAGACGACAATCTATCGCCCTTGCCAAGTGCAGGTAGATGCACTATATTAAATTTATATCTTTATTCATTTTTACTCGTTTTAAAAACGTATTTTCTTTTGTAAGTGTTCACCGCACACATCATTTGTATTGTTGTAACACACTCCCAAACAAACAATGCAGTTTTCTGAAATGTACGGGGAAAATAAATAAATAGTAATAATGCAATCTTAAACATCATTCCGACAGCAATGTTGGAATAAATTTTAATGTTTAAAATAATTCACATTTATATACGAGTAAATACAATTTGTTAGGCGAAAGTACACCTCTACCAATTTCATTGAGTATTAGGCAAACAACACTTGCATGAATGAATAGCGTGGCCGTGCATGCATTTCAAATTCTACACGCGTTTAGTATTCAATTTCGCACGTTAAATTCATAGACATTAATTCGCGATAAATTATCAAATCATGTACGGATGACATGTGTATTAACAATGATGGTTGAATAAACATATTATGGTAATCGCATTTATCATCCGCTTGTAGACCCAAAGGTCGTTTTACTAAAGACGGCATGGCGTATTTGTCTGTTTGTTTAAGACCAGCTCGACGTAGAACCAATAATGTATGCATGACCGTTGACCGTCCTAAATATTTAAGTTGTTATACTTCGCCAGTTTTCGCATGAACTACCTCTATTTTACTTCATAATAGTATTTACTGGTACCAATAGAAACAAATGACAATTTTGCCGAAGTGCAATAGTTTTACGAGAGCCGTTTATACAGAATTAAATGCAACGAAGTCTATTTGGATATAAATTTGTTTCTTGTAGCTCCGAATATGACCGATCTTGACGACGAAAAGGCGATAGAAGCCCCAAAAAAATGTATTGACGTAACAAAAAACATACCTTTTCAAATTAATTATTCAAGTTCAAAGGTGTCATGTGAACTATATATTTTACAAATATGTGAGTTAAATAATGTTCCTAAAAAAACAACGCGCTCACTCTGAAACCTATTGAAACATACATTGTTTGACTTTCGCTAAACATACAGACCCAGAATGCCAAGTCAAATGCAAGCTTAAAACATTAATAAACCAAGCCTCCCTAAAAGCCCTGGTTATGAAAACTTTAAGAGTAATAAAGTTGGTGGTTTAAACGTCAGCTCTAAGCTCGTACATGATTTACAGTTATGTGACTTGAGAATATTTTTAAAAGTTCGTCTTTATTACAATTTTTATGGTACGGCTATTTCCTATAATCTTATAAAGGTAGGTAAAGAGAAAGGGTGCTTGAGAAGTTCCAGAAACTTCTATCGTTTGGATTTAGTTTCATTTTTCATTACAACGTAACATCACGCCTGTAATTCCCGAAGAGATAGGCAAATGAATGTAACACTGCCACGTTTCTTCAGTTACGTTTACATCCCATTATGGAATAGCTGGACCCTATCGCCATCACCAGGCACATTTTCAGACTCCCGAGCCACAACTAGAAAATCTAGATTAGAAAAATTCAGTAGTGTCCCATCCGGAATTTGAACCCAGGACCACCATAGGCAGTGGCGCTTGCAACCAATACGACCAATAAGGAACGTTCCTTAAATGTTGGAAAATAATGTTTTCCAGTTTATCTGCTGTTTGCCTTAGAGGATATCATACTTGTGCTAGGTAGAATAATGAGGTACAAAAACTGGTCATTAAAAGTATTATAGAAGTTCAGATTGACAAATTATCTATTAATTCATTCCATATCACTGTTGCTAGCGAAAATTTGTACGTTGCAGGTCACAAAGATTTTGTAGACCACACGATAAAACGCATATATTGCATAATTCTTTTGAAAAATGAGGAAGATGAGGAAACCTGCAAATTTTTGTGTTCTCCATAATATTCTAATCAGGTATGTGAAATTTGTGAACCGGCCTATGGTCAGCGTGGCAGACTAAGGCCTTAACTATTCTCATTTTCAGAGAATACTCTTGATGATGATGATGATGATGTTTTATATATTTTATATGTAATATAGAAGTATTATACTTATACACCACGAACGGAAATGGGCATGTAGAACTTCTATGTTAATATAGTAATTACAGTCCTGAGCAAGATTTTCTTTGCATAAACTCTATCCGGAAGGATGTACAAGGAAGAAGACACTTCGATACCGAACACTTGTAACGGATTCATTTTGGAGAGCGCACACAACAGCTCGATAATTTGGGTCGACCTGTCGAGTTGCACTGTTTCATTTCTAAACGTAACCATCTACAACCCTCTGAACAGTGGTATTCCCTGCCGAATTCTAATTTTCCCGATTCGAGCAACTTGGAATTATTGAATTATTCAAGACAAGAGAAAGAGATTTCTAGGCAAGCGTGCTATATCCTAGGCTGCTTTCCATCAGTAATCAAACGCAAACCTATTGCTATATATATATA
>DWDW01000285.1:0-16039 GCA_018245635.1 Mimoniades versicolor eupheme | reverse complement strand
TAGGATTTGAAGAACAAGCGTCATTTAAAAAAAAAGTACTTAGAAACGAAAATTGAGGTAGTGTGCGATTTTTTTGCTCTCGAGTGTAGATCGCATATAATGACCATCATCGCGATCTGTCCACACTCTCCGCATCCAGACAGATTCTGCAGTCTTCTACAACTGAATTTTATTTACAACGTAAACCGTATTTCAATACATAAATTACTAATGACAAACTCACATTCAATTCAATAAAGTAATATGCTATGTTACAGTCGTACTTTGAAAATTCGATGAGGTATTTGTAAGTTAGGTAAAAATAAATCTCGTATTCGAGGCTATAAAGCCTTGCAATATTTTAGAGGTGGTCGTAATTCACTTGAAATATTCCATAAACATGTATGTCCTTTTGTGATTGTTATTTTGTATTAAAATTGTCTGGATTGGTGGAGATTTCATTTGATTAGTTGCGATTGAGATGAAATTTTTATTTTCCACTCGTCCAACCTGCGGCTTCGCATGGAACCTAAATAAATTCCAGCATTATTAAATTTTTTGTCCTTCCGTCGTTCGAATCGAAGTTCTTCTTATAACCTGAAAGAGATCTTAATCCAGCACCAATCGAATCGAACCCACCACTCGCGGGCTGTAAAAAGGAAAGAAAAAAGAATTTATTCTTGACAAATAATATCTCCCTACGAGGGTTCAGGGCACAATATAATACAAAAACAGTTTATTTTGCTCTACATAACGGAGAATCATAATGTGGGAAACTCAAGAAAATAGGCTAAGAACAACACGTGGAGTTATCGCTAACAATGAGATCTCGCTGAGACAACCTTATTTTAGGGACCCTATTATGAATAAAAAAGGCCCAAGTGTGCATAACTTGCATTTAATGTCTATACGAAAGTCCTATTTAAAAGAACCTGTGGAAGAGAATGATGAAATTCTTTTGAAAGAACATTTATGGAAATGTTAAGTTGTAGACGTTCTCCTGTTAAAGAGTATACATATATAAATACTCAATTATCATAATTAGTTACGAATAATGAACTGTAAATTGGTGTACAGTCACTCCAATTTTATACACATTGTGTATTTTCTTTAACATAAACTATAGTGGTGCTTGTTACGTCTTGACATTTTAATTTCAGTGCTTAATAGGTACCACTGAGCGAAGATTTATTCTGATTTAATATCTGATTTTCTGTGGCATCTACTCTACTACAGATTGATTTAGTACCAGGGTTGGTCGCGTTGATAACTTTGTTTTGTATACATAACATAACATCACGCCTGTAATCCCCGAAGAGGTAGGCAGAGGAGTGCAGTACACTCCCACGTTTTACCAGTTACGTGTGCGTCCCATTATGGAACAGATGGTGAGCCTATTGCCATATACCGGGCGCATATACAGACTCCGAGCCACTACTATTAAATGAAAGTTAGAAAATTCCTCTCGATCGTACCACCAACGGGGTTAAGACCAACGAGGCACTCCAATCAAGTAAATGTAAATGCTTATAATATAAAATAATTTTTAAATTATTTGCTTACCACATAACATAATCGTAATGTTCATAGCTTTAAATGCTTATAAAAAACAGACGTTGTTATATTTTAAAGTAACGTAATCTGGATATATGACATAAGACTTAGTATACATCGTCCTTCAATCTAGCTGGGGGGCGTTCTATGGCGTCATACGTTTTTCACGGCACGAACTCTCGTTACTTAGAGTGACGATATACGCAAAGTGGCTGGCAGGAGTTGCAAACGAAAAGCTGAAGATTGAACGCATTGGCACGCTGTTGGAGAGGCTTATGTCGAGCAGTGGACCGGAACGGACTGATGATGCTTTTTGTATTCGTAGCATCTACAAAATCGCAATTTATATGAACATTTGTAAGATGAGGTTCACTTTGAATTTATATTACCTATACATTTGAGTGGCAACCCTAGCAATGAGTAAATGGCATGCACTTTGCGAGCATGATTCTTTTAAAATGCGGCGTTATTGCTACTGAGTGAACAGCAAGTACTAAGGAATGTTGTAGATTCATATTGAACTCGTATTTTTACATTTGATACTAACTGAAATATTATGAGCAAGTTTTAAAGCCGTGATAGTCAAGGAGGCTCGGTACCACCACATTGATTTCATTCAGTTCATAATGGTTTGTGGTGCTTGTAATTATGTAACATAGAAATGGTCGTTTTTATAAAAAAAATCAAATTAAGGTGTTTTTCCAAATTAATTCTGAAACCATAATATATTTATTTGGATGATTTGAAAGTTCAACAGAATGTATGCTACACTTTTTTTACAGTTCTGCCAATGAGATCAATTAGATAACACACAATGCAAAAAGTATAACGTGTGTTGTTTATAAGTACTTAAACCTATGAACGTTACGATAATGTAATGTGGCAAAGTACATAATTTGAAAATTATATTATATTACAAGTATCGTGTTATATTATAAGCATACGAATGCCTCGTTGGTCGTGATGGTCGCAAGCGCGACTGAAGATCGAGAGGTCCTGCGTTCCCATGCTCGGTCGGGCACTATTGGAATTTTTTACCTTTCATTAACTAGTAGTGGTTCGGAATCTGGATATGAGCCCGGTGTACGGCGATATACTCTTCATCTAGTTCACAGTGGAAAGTAAATATAGGTAATTGGTGAAACGTAGGAGTGTATTACACTACTACTTCTTCAGGGATTACAGGCGTGAATTTATGGGACATTTACATCTATTGAATAACAGTGTAGCAAATTTTTTAATATTTATTTAACAGCCGAAAGTGGTCAATAAATCGCAGTCGCCTTAGATTTGCCATCGCCCTCAGTGTTCGTATTAATTTGGCGTGCGAAAACATTCCTCGACGGTGGTTAAATTTAATATTATTGTCTCATATAAATCGTTACTTCACTACGTAAATAAAATGAACAAAAGTGAAACTGCGTTTATGACGTATGGTTATTTGAGCTCGAAATGCTTACACGTGCTCTTTTAAATTTATTTTATTGGATATAACGGAATATGTATATTTTTATGTCCTTCATTCTATAGATGTAGCAATTTTAACTAAACGATAATGTGGACGTGAACGAACTCCTGTGTCATGAAGTGCTTGTTTACATGGAACTAGAATAAATACTTAAGTGTCTTTTAAAGTGGGTAATCGCACAATATTCATACTAACTAACTATTGCTAATATGGAAGCACTATGTCATGTAAAGTGACAAATTCTTAAATCATTTGCAGTTCAAATTTCCAGCAATTTGTAACTGTCACTAATTATTGATTGACAGAAAATGCCACTAGGCACTAAGTCCGCCTTTCGTTCTATGTAGATTCCTGGGTTTTAAGTGTTACAATAAAGAATAAATAAATAAATGAAGGATTGCGGGGTGTACAATGATGCGCTATGGAAAATTAACCAGCATTCAGGGACTCAAGCCGACGTCATATCCATATGAACGTATAAAACGAAAGTTATCGCGTGTCTGGAAATTTCTTGTCTTTCCTAGTGGGCAAGCACAAACATGTTATTCTTCATAACCTTAGGTTACGCATTTTAAATTTACATGAACTTATCAACTTCTGACGTCGATTGTCTCCGCGAATAAAAACATTAAATTATGTTACACACATTGCAGTACATTATACTAATTGCTTATCTTTTCTATTCCACGAGTTTATGCATTTAAATGTTACTAAATTGCTACAAAATCTAAGAGGATTCATGTATTAATAAGATGTTATTTGGTTTCATTTCGTTTTCTGGAAACTCGTTGCAATGTCACGTTGATGCTGGCAGTTAATAAGTTGCATTTGAAGTTTCTCGAATTTGAAATTTCCCGCATATCATAGAATGTTATTCGAATTGAATTTCAAAATATTGTGCACATATAATATTTTGTGTTTTGTTTCTTAAATATCTATTGATAAAACAAATATCAATATCAACTAGCATGTTAGCAAAATGTTGAACGTATACCATCGCTCGGTGACTAACACCATCGCTCAATTTGCGTGACGGGACAAAAACTGTCGTAGGTGATTGTAGGTTACTCTTCTTCAGACGTTAACATTTCTATTATATATAAAAGGATTATTTTTTTACTGTTAAAAATGTCGCCGGAATATTATATTTGTATCCAATTTTTATAAACGAATAAATAATTGGAATTATGGTACTACGTAACAGATAGTAAACAATAAAATTTTCACATATATTCTAAAACTGAGTTGTATCTATTCAATTCTTTTCATATTGAAAACGGTAAGCGTCATATCAACGTAGAAGAATTGCCTGTTTTAAAGTTTTATGGCTTTCACATAGAACACATTAGTATGTATTTATTAAATATATTTATATTTTAGTATAAACTATGTAGATATATATTATTTTATACTATATGTGCCCGATGTATGGCAATAGACTCACCACTTATTCCATAGTAGGACGTAAACGAGTGTTCTACATTCCTCTGTCTACCTCTTCGGGGATGACAGGCATGAAGTTACGTTTTTTACGTTCAATATTCACTAATAAATACACAGTATTAACTAGCAACGTGAAAAGTAATAACAAATTTATATGCAATAATTTAAATATTTGAACAAAAAGCCAAGAACATCCTCTTTACTGTTTTGTCATTGACAAACACGGGAGTGGGCGAATCTTGGAATTGCTCAATTTATTCCCGTGACGACACACTGCGGCGACACGCCATTAGGAATATTATTGTCAGTATCGGGACATTTGGCCAATCGTCGGCAAACACACCACAATTAATATTTGTTGAATTGCTCTTCACTCGTGACAGGTATCTTCATGAAGACAAGTTGCTTTATTAATTAAATAATTACACCACAGCATGTTGGCCTAGTGATTTAAGACTCATATTGCAGTTTCAAGGGTCTTAGGTAGAATGGTTTGTGTTGTAATGATGAAGGTGATTAACGTTAACGTAATTTATATAATAGTCCATGATTTACATACATATGCTCATAGACAAATCATCATCTACTCAATTTTTAAAGTTTTAAAAATTCATTACTTTTATTAATACTGGGGCCTTTTGATATTGTTAACTATGCCTCAAACAAAAATATCATAACAACAGAAAGGAAAGTACAATGAAAGCTTATAAGAAAACGTAAGATTATGATCGAAATTCTTGTCGATGCAGACTTCCGTTTCCCACATGAAGAGAGACGTTTATTTTAGTCGGAAAGCACATTATTAAGATAATAAATATCTCATACAATATGAATTATCCATATTTCCTCCGATCGCTATCGAGTGCGACTGTACATGTGATGAATTGGCGTGCAGCCAAGTCTTTGATGTCCGACACTAATCTAGCTCGCCCAAATAGGATGAACAGTGTCGCAATTTCGTGGAATTTTCTACGCGACTGTACTTGAGTGAATGTCACGACAAAGTTTGCTTATATATTGGGCGAGTGAATGACGGATTTGAGATAATCGACCCTGGTACTGGAGTACATTGAATTTCCTATTTCAAAGCTTTAATTGTAAACCCAAAAATTTACATATAAGTTAGTGGGGGAGAGGGGGAGGGGAATTAAACGCGCCAATTAGATAGAAATTACATAAGAATAACACTAAAGGATTCCTATAACCTTAGGCATAGTTTTTAAATTGCTAAGGTCCACAAGTCCTACAAAATAATATGAAACAATATCGTAAGAAAAAACTATATAATAGTTAACTGTTGCTTATAGGTAACTAGAGCATGGTTTGACGTCATGGATTAAACCCTATGACGTCGTTGTGAGTAAATTGCGTTTAAATCGAATGCATTAACTCTTTGTAGATTAAATGCACTTAATAGCACGTCTCTTTATTTATTGTTTACTGTCCTTGTTTTTAAACTGGTTTAGTAGTTTTTATCTGATTTAAAATATGTACATGAAAAAGTTATAAAAAGTAATAAACATATATGTGTATGTTCTTAGAGTTAAACATCGTAACATACAATAACATTCGTTGCAATGATGAAAAATAATGTCGTGAGGGAATCAGAGCATCTTAGATTTCTCTATAATGTTCTAGCGGTACTTTGCTAGCTTGGGCAGACTGACCTATGACCAAAGGCGCTCTCACTCATACAACGGCCGAAGAGGAGTCATTGCTCCCTTTGTACCTTTCTTGAAGAGTTACACGCCAGAGCATTCTAGGAATACCTCAGAAGGAAGCTTATTCCACATTTTAATTACAAGACACTTCGTGTATTCATCACTACAGTAATGTTCATCTGTTCAAGACAATTCTCTACTTTTATATATAAGCAGAGCTAGTTTGTGAAAGTTATTACATGCTTCCGAAAATATTATACATCTAGTTTCAAGTAGTTCCCGTGTCTTATAAAGAAACGTACACGTAGGAACCTCTACTATTAGCGTTTTTCAGATCACAGCCGGGCCGTAGCTTGAACAAGCGATCCTCAAATGCTAAATAATAACATACAAAAATCAACTTGGTACTTGCGTCGAATGCGCTTCCCCTCGAGCCATTTCGCCTACGACGTGTCAGTAACTTGCCATTAAGTCATCATAGCGAGATGCTTAGTTAACTTCAGTCACTTATATTAATTTAAAATATGTTTTAATTTTGGGCTAAATGGGCTTGGATAAATTTACAAATGTTATGCATCTGTACCAAGGTTATGAGAATATCGGTTGAGAATAAGAGCGGTTAAACGAACACTTTTCACGCAAAACTGTCTTCAATTGGGAGTGTAGAGGCGTGGAGGCATCTTCACTCAGAATAGCTTTGAAATCCTTTTATATACTTTAGGCCATTAAGGCAGGATATAGTCGTTTCTCTCACTGTGCATGTCAATGTTGGCTATTTACTTTATCTTCAACTAGTGCTTTATTATGTTCTTTTATACGGTTATTTAATTTAAGACTGTTCTCCATCCGCTCGGAGGTTTGTGACACGAATACATAACTGCAAAGTGTCGTTTCTCACCGTAAGCTTTTAGTTTCATGAGGAACTTTTTAAAACATTTGCTAAAAATCCTTTACGCTTTGGTCAAAATAATACTTTTTTGTGTGAATTAAAGACAAAATTGAACTGACAATTTTGTGGTAAATATACCGGTGTCTACCAACATCAGCAATATCTTACCGCTTGTACAATGTGCCAGTTAAGTACATGCACCCTGCCAAATTACTTCATAGTATCATTTGCAGAATGTCTTAAACAAGCTATCTTTATTATTATAATAGCTGTGCCCGCGACTTCGTATGCGTAGATTTCGATTCCTATAAAAAGTACCCTATGTATATACTAATGCATAAACTATAACCTTTCAAAGTTTCATCAAATTCCGTCTAGTAGCTTTTGCGTGAAGGAGTATAGCTTCTTTATTAAAACTGATTTAAATGTAAAAAACACTTAATGTTAAGTGAGACCCATTACAATATAGTCCTGAAAACTGCATTCAAATCGGATAAGTCGTTTCTGATATTACCGTGCATAAACATACAGACATACAGACAAACAGACAAAATGAAAAAACATTGTATTGGGTTCTTTTGCATATATAAAGGCCCTCCATTATAAATTTTTAAATGTATTTGAGATGTACAGACAGCGATATATATAGATTATGTACTTTATGCCACTATATTTATAATGGAATACTGCGTTTATCGCGGTACCAACCTCCCGTTCGGCAGTCGCACTCGCAACCAACACGACCAACGAGGCAGTCAATTGAATCAATATTCTATCAATCAATATATTTAATTATGTTTGTATATCCATACGGTATATTATTTGTATGATACCAGTCGTTTATATTAGCTTGATAAATGTAACTGCTACGGAAATACAAACTCAGCAGCACGCATTGTAATAAATACTGGAGAAAATCCGCTTATTTTTTAAAGCCAATTCAACTCATTCGCGGTTTCTAGCAACGACAAATTGGGGGGAATATTTATTTTATAGCGCCATTCACCCTCGTTGTGTTCAGTGGGCCAAGATGGACGATTACTTTTAATGGTATGATGTACAAGACGTAGAGTTGGTGTTCAAAAATGTATTATGTACACTGTATTAGCGACTTTAATGCATTTACAACAGGGTTTCATTTTCTTTGTAAGTATATTTATTATACGACGACGCGCCTTTTATATATGCGAAGAGATTTCGAGTAGCTTAGTATTACTGAAAATAGATCCAATGACAAGAAGTAAAGTGTACATATTCGAAATTATAGACGCATTACATAAGTCTCAATGACATTCTCCTCGTATATGTTTTCCTTTTCGGATTAAAATATTTTATTCAAAACCATAGAGATAGTATGAATAAGGTTTTATGCCAAAGTTCTATTGAAAAATACATACTGCTCTTCATAGGCTCCTTTAAAGATCTATGCTAAGTTTTGGAACTGATCAACGATAATCACAATTGATTGCTTAGTCTTTCGCTCTCACTTTTAATGTTGCTGAATGTCGCTTGGTGGTCATGAGCGTTTAGGAACACTTTATGACTATTGACAGTTACAAACCACATTATTTCTTTTTAATGCATCCAGGTTTTGCTAATCTATATTTGGTCAGCATGGATATTGATAGGCTTAACTGTTTTCAATTTGTTAGAAAAAAAGAAAAGTCGTTTTATTTATATATGTCGAAAGACATTATATTTATTTCGAAAAACGTAAATTACAATAGATCGTATGTGACATTAACGCGTATTCGTGAATCCAAAAATTCTATACAATCCTTACATAGAGGACAACACGGAATACCTTTTCCTCCGTAATAAAAACAAACAAATCTTAAGCGAATATTGTAAAAGAGCGCCCGGAAGTCATGACACACGTCATAAACACGCTGCTAGCGTGCATAGGTTATGGTTGAATAAGTTCGGTGTAAAGCAAAAACAATGAGTATATCCTGTTCTACCATGACTTGCGTATGGCATAACCATATAAAAGTTGCTGTTGCTACAGGTGTAAACTTGAGGAATGTTTTTCTCAAGATGTAACAGTTGTAATTCAGAATTACAGTTATATCTATCATAGGCAACTATTGCATTGAACCAGTCTACAGGCTTCTAGTCGTTTTACATCATGTAGCAAATAATCAGGATCACCTATCACAAACAACTAGGAAACATTTATAAATTAACAGAAATTGATATGGAATAATAATATCATTAATATTTAATTGAAAGCCATCGTTGCCTGGCGTTATATGACAAGTTATATGTATGTATACATATAAATGTATAATATATTATTATATTGTGTATCTCACCTCTCGAACACCGTATGTCACCATCACGTTACGTCACACTATTCGGCGTCGTCGTAAACAAGGCAGGGCAATAAATCGGAAGTAAGCAAGTTTAAAACCAAAGTAACGAGCCGCCAAGCCGCTTTTACGAGTCACAAAGTGTTTGAGCGATGCCCCAAACCCTACCGAAATACAAATTGCTTGTTTGTATTTAACTGCTACTCATAATTCTTTAGCGTTCTTCTTAGTGGGTCTTGACAAAGCGGTTGTGGTTACTAGTCACGTTTTGTATTGTTAGTCATCATCATTATTACTCTATATCTTTTCTTCATTACTAATAAGTTCAGTTGATTAATTATAGTTGTAGTTAATTGGGTAGATATATTTTGTAGTTAAAATTTCAACCGGGTCCGTACAACCGTGGTTCAAATTAACAGTTAGACGGTACAGTTTTTTTTTATAACGAATTAAAAATTGTGTGATGAAATAATGTGATTAAATTATTAATAATAAACGACTTTTTACAGTTTCTTCACAGTTTACTTTGCCTCTT
This sequence comes from Mimoniades versicolor eupheme, assembly GCA_018245635.1. Taxonomy (NCBI): domain Eukaryota; kingdom Metazoa; phylum Arthropoda; class Insecta; order Lepidoptera; family Hesperiidae; genus Mimoniades; species Mimoniades versicolor. Next base: position 6,198 of record DWDW01000285.1, on the reverse strand, counting down.
AAATAAAGGAAGCGCTAATATTAATATAACTTTTAATTCATTTCATTCGCAGTTGTGACAGGTGACACTGTTGTCCAAATTTAAAGAATTACAAATCGACCGAGATTACGCAGTTGACAGTTTTGACATTGGCCGAATGTACGCATGAATTATTGTCACTAGCCAAAATTATTAATATTTTTTAATGTAGGTACAAATTATTTTTTGCAAAAACGTGGTTGACATTTTCGCGTCACTCACTGTTATGTCTACGCACAATTTATTTTCGCTCGTCCGAACTACTATTTCGATATTCGGTTACGCGTGTTTCTGGTATCGTGTAATTTGTAAGCTAATTTGTTCTTGAAAATGGAATATTCCGAAATTTTTGGAGTAGTTTGTGAACTCAATTTTTTCCTGACTTTCTGTATTCTATGTTTTACAGTGTCTGTCGTTTTAAGTGTACCTGAAATTCCTAACACAGTTTCCAGAGTAAAACATGGTACAAAATACAAATACCTTTTTTCACGTCTTCTCTGATTCCTATTTATGTGATCATCAACATAGTCGAACTATTATTTCTTCGATCTCTCGTCCAGTATAATATTACTCGTTTCATTTGTATTTTCTGTCTTATTACAAGACTTCCCTGATATAAGAAGAGTTCGTAGTTCTGTAATCTGTAAGATTAAGTAATGTCAGACATTAGATCACAATCATTCAACCATATCGAAGACCTTTGAGACCATTTAAAAATATCCAATAGACGTGTTGGCAACTAACTTACAACTTTAGCGATGTGTACTACATAGTAAAATCTTGAAGTATGCTCCGGACGTCACGCGGTTAGATAAATTCCCAATCTAGAAATTTGACAAAAACATTGCAACCATCTTTAAGATGTCATCTGCTGCCCATAGTCACGCCTATGTACCAATAGATCTACAATTTACCACCTGTAATCTCAGGAGATTTATTCCAATACTGTTGTTGAAATATAAATTCTGCATTTGAGCATCGTTAGACTGATGTTACGTAATAAAAGTATAATGACCATGTTATTCAGCTCAAAAAGCGCATCCATTAGTAGCGTAATAACTTTCAAATGTTGACAGAAGACGCTCTCAGCGGCAGAGATGTAAGAGGCTTTGCAGTTATTATACATATAACAGTGCAAAGAATATTACAATATTTCAAAGTAGAGTATATTAGTCTTTAAATAAACTTTGTTTTATCATCAATGCCTACTTGTCTAAATGTAAAAAAGTGCGTGTGTGTTGTTCTATTAAATTAATCAACAAGATATTCAAGATTTTGTAATGGATTTAATATATGTATGTTTCAATATGAAAATATATATTTGAATTATTAAGATTATCGATAAAGTTGTCGTTATCCTCCAACCTTTATTCTTTCCGCTGAATATATCTACATATGTCTAAGGCTACAATAAATAACATTTATGGTGAAGTTATGAGTAAGGTACCTTATGTTTATGTAATTTAATATTTATTGCAGTTAAATTTTATGCTAATCTTTAATTTGAATAATATCGGGTTAAGGATGCTTGAACTTGAAACGATTTAATAGTTCATAACATAATTGTAAATACGATAAAGAAATTTCTTTCCTGTCAAAGATCGTAATAAATGATAATATATGGTTACCTAAATCAATCTATTTAATAAGCGACTGTAATAAGCTCATCAAGAAATTTTATTAATAATCAGAGAATAAATTTTACAAAAGAGATGAATTAGGAAATACGTACATTACCTTTATTGTTTTTTTTAAAGAAGTCGTCAGATGTTGGATTGAGAATCAGTTAGGCGATTTGTAGGCCAAACGATCTTTTTATGACCTTTGCAAATTTATGATCTTAAAACAAGGTTTTACATACATAAATTTTTTTTATCTTGCTATGCTATATTCATGTATCTGTAAGATATTGGAATATTGGATAATTTAAACATTTTATTACACTAAACTTTGTATGTTAAACGTTAAAGCCGTCGTGCTACGACAGCGACATGTAGGTATGTCCACCCACAGAAGCACACGTGTAGTGTAGAAATAATTATGAACAAACACTTATATACACTGTACACGCCCACACGCAAACGTACAAGATGCGACAAACACGAGCACTGAGGCACAAATATAATACTACTATAATATAATGTAACAAAAACGTATTAATGCCTACGTAGTTGATCGTGTTCGTTACAAGTGCGATATTCGATCGGTAATTCCTAGGTTCAAACCCAGGTAGGGTATTATCAGATTTTTTTATAGATATTCTAGTAGTGGCTCGAAGTTTGGATATGTGCCCGGTGTATGGCAATAGGCGCACCGCCTATTCAATAGTGGGACATAAACGTTACTGGCGGAACGTGGAAGTGTACTACAGTAGTCTGCCTACCTTTTTGGAGATTACGGGCGTGAAGTTGCGTAAAATATATTAATAATCTGTTAAAAATAATTTTTCTAAATTGTCGCTATTTCTTTCCTAGCAGTGAGTGGTACAAGTCATTAAATCACGGTAACGGTCATTGAAAGCGGATATAAATTTTATTAGGCATTGATTTAGGTCGGTCTGTCGTACTACCAGAAGATAAATTTTAAGACAGTTTTATTATCTAACCCCCTATCTGTTACGTTGTAAAGCTGTTACCGGGTAGAATTTCGGATTACCTTACATATTGATATTTTTATATTAAAATGGTAGGGAACAGATAGCTGTAGAAAAAGTCGGGAAAAAACCTGCACAACGAAGAGTGCTGCATAATGTACTCAAGGCTTGTGAACTCCCAATCCGCATTCGGCGAACCGAGCAAACTACGAGAGGAGTACAGATTTAATCTAGACTGCATCGTTGATCCGGTTGGTTGCAAGCACGAATGTTGATCGTGAACTACCGTTTTTTTAAGTTTTAAAGTTGGCACCACGCCTGTAATCCCCGAAGAGGTAGACAGAGGAGTGTAGTACACTCCCGCGTTTCACCAGTTACGTTTATTACATTGTGGAATAGGTGGTGAGCCTATTGTCATACACTGGGCACATATCCAGACTCGGAAACAATACTAGAAGGTCTAAATTTGAAAAATCCAATAGTGCCAGACCAGGGATTTGAATCCAAGACTTTTCAACTGGCAGTCGCACTTGCAACCAACACGACCAACGAGGCAATAAAAAATACAAACGTCCTGTTACCTAATTTATTCGAATCCACTTCATCTCTTTTTCTAAGTAATAGTCGCTCTTTTATACATAAGCTACAGAGAGTATATAAATATGTCAGTATATAAAGCACACGCGATGACGCACAAAAAATATCCGCAATAATAAATATACATATATCCAACATTAACAATGTCAATGTAAACAATGAATGTATTGTTTTATTTAAATTAATGTCCTTTAGATACATATAAAAGTTGTAGCTATCCGCGATTCTTTGTTATATAAAATATAGCTATGCCAAATATGACACGCATGGGAATGCGTGTAATATTTTGAAAAAGGAGTACAAAGGTTTCTTTTCACGTATATAAATATCGGACAGTACAGTTGTCGGGGCCGCGCGCGTACGTCCAGCCGTGACGACACAGCAACGCACTTAAGTGCCATTGTTAACACGCGCATACGAGATCCGATGTACGAGTATGTTGTGTTATGTGTTATCGATCAGATTATTATCGAATTTATTCGTATTATCTTGCGGTAGTCCCGAATAAGGATGATTCCGTGCAATGTTTCTTTTTTTCCCAATGATTTATTAGTGACAGTTTACCTATTATGATTTTATATTTGACTTTGATTGAATGTTTTATAAATGTTAGTATTTGGTATGTTAGTAGTCTTTCGCGGGGGTTTGATATTTTTTTTACATAATGAACTGATCTAGCCAGAAAATTAACAGCATACCATGCGGGTTAAGGTAATTGAATGATAATGTCGTAAATCTAGTAAAAAAACATGTAGTTTTTTTAGAATGATGTAACGACAGCATGGTTTGTTTTTACTGTGTCGCGCATCGCTGGAAAATTATTGTACCTATTTAAAGATAATAAATATTACAGTACGTGTCCAATAACACTTATCCTAATGTAAGTATATGTATAATGTATTAATCAAGTAGGTTTTTAGCGTGATCATGAACGGCGTACGTCTTAAATAAATTACATGAACGCGAGCGCACATACACACAGGTACCTGTGTATGTTGACAGATTGAAATTAAACAATAAAATACAATTGAAACGAACAATACTTCGTCCCATAAGTATTAAAACTACTAACCCGTTTATCCTTGCACAATAAATGGCCCGTTAAAGCAATTAATTGCGCCTTAATAACGAGGGTACAGGAAGCCCAGTTCCACTTGCATCGACCGATCGCCGGGGAATCCAACAGTTAATTACATTTAAATCCAATCTAGCCCGTAACCTGTGCCCGGCAGTTTTAATTACTACGTCGCGGTGGGTGGGCTGGCTCTGATCTTGATGGATATGCCACTCGACAACCAGCAGGTAGTTTTACCAAGGCGTGCTGCTAGACTGCAGGCTATTCACGCCGAGAGCCATCGCTCGAAACCAACTCCAAAAACGTTGAAATGTTTCCTGTATACGTGTACTATGTCTTTTTATCACAAATTATTTATTACTTTTATTTCTATATGATGATAACTTCAACCGTATTGAAGAAAAAAAATTCTTGAGTGAAAATCATGAAACACTGCCCTATACCTAGGGAATGCGGTTAACTACTTTTAAATTAAATTTCGCCTGTAATCTGCACCTTGTTCCATTAATGAGAAGCTGAACAGAAATACTTTATGCAATTAGTGCATTTCATTATAAGTTGCATCTGTTTTTATACTTATAATTGCAAATTGATGTCTCATTTTGAACATTTGTGCAATGCAGAAGTCTTGAGTGGTAATATCCGTTTAACACATGAAGCAATCTACATGTATCTTTATCGCAAACTTGATCATAACAACTTTAGTATGATTTGCATTTGTATAATTTACTAGCTAACGGCAAACGTTGTTCTGCCATAGAAATTATTTTTAGTGACTATTTTTTCATTATTACATAAAAAAAGAATCGAATGTAAGTGTGTTTGAATTTTTGAAAAACGAACGACGCCGACGGTTTAATTATTTGGATTTTTTTGTACAAAAATACTAAAATCGCAATAAACAAAAATGGAAGTGGGGGAGTGAAAGGTAAAAAATGGCGTTCATAGATCCCAAACCAAGATTTTAACACTAAATTTTTATATATGTATTAGATCTGCTAGTGTCAGTTTATTGACTTCTCTATAGATCTTGTCTTTTACATTTGATATCTCACAGAACAAGAGGAATTCGTATGAATTTAAAACCCTAAATGAAAATAATTGGATAGGGTTGTTCGTCAGTTAACGGTACAATAATACACGTGTATAATATCTTAGCTCAGTGATAAAAATAATAAAGTGAGAAATATCGATGAAATTTGTACCTATGTAAGTACTTTAAATACCACTCTAGTAAAGCCACTCCACATAAGTAGGAATAAAAAATTCAAAAGCAACAGAAACAGTATATGTGCCTGGTATGACTATGTAGAAATCAAATCATGAAGGTTATTTGCAGATTGTTCTAAAATAACAGTACTTTATTAGTAATGTAACCGTATGTACAATGGAAACGAATAAAATTCATTGACCCTACAGAATAGACGAGCTTACTCACCCACGCTCTTTAGTAGCTGGTTGAGAATGAATAGTGAACTCGTGTATCACAAAATATTAAACCACTCAGATTGACCTGCGGCATAGTAGCGAATATAGAAATTACCAGTTGTACGCCGGCTGCCATTGCTAAGAACGTCGTGTTGGAAGAAAATACTCACAAAAGATCAGTACAAAACAAATTATAAAAGTTAACTTTATTGGTTATTAATCATTGTATTACAGTTGATGTGTTATGGCATTCTTTAAAAAAATTCTGCTTTATTATATAAATTGAAAAGCTTTTGGATTGTAACAGAGAAGTCTAGACAGTTTAGCCTGAAGCATTTCGGTATCTATAGAATGTAAGGACATTAGCGAATGTCCTTAATCACCGCAGAAAGTTTGCACCATAATAGAAACTTCGGCAACATCCAAATAGGTTATCATAGTGGACTTTTGAGGAAAAGTTATTACTTCTTATTAAAAGTTATTACTA
>DWDW01000284.1:0-16056 GCA_018245635.1 Mimoniades versicolor eupheme | reverse complement strand
ACTTGGTTCCTTTAATAAAAAATTGTTAACAGCGGATTTATGATAAAAAAAAGTCAAGCAATAACTTCGTAGTCCACATTATTGAAATCGTACTGATACTAATACTATAATACTAATAAATAATAAATACTTACTAATCGTCTAAATGCGTAATTACAAATATCATCTTGACACACCAGCTACACTAATTTTGAGCCTGATAAACCTGGGCTACACAAAGTTTGATAATTTTATATAGAATATTAAACTACTATTGATAACCGAATAAGCCTTCAAATTGCTTGAAAAAATTTCATAAGTGTGTATTTATAAAATGTGGGTTTAAACCGTGGCGTGGTTTGTCAGCGAGTTTACCTGTGGCTGCGTGGGTTGCGTAGACGAGGCGGCGGGCTGCGCGTTGGGCAGTGGCGACACACGCGCTTCCTTGGCGACCTCCATAGCCAGCATGTGCGGGCCGAGCCCCGGACTGCCGCTGCTCGCCTGCTGCGGCGTACGCCTGTCGCACTGTGCCAAACAAATATTAACTCACTACTATTCATTCTGCTATATACAGTATACAAAAATACATAATAAAATAAAACATATTTCACCACTTGAAAAATATTATTTAATACACAACAAATATCTGAGACTCGCATAAAAAGTTGCAGCGGCCGTCTTGTATTATTACGGCATAAAATTTAGAGCCGTGAAATTTGTTGTTTGTAACATTAGTCGAAAAAATTAGCACAACTAGTCAAGCGATTAATGAGAACATGAAACACAACTCCACGTTTCCGAACTATAACAAATTATGTGCCTTAAAATATCAAATAAATGTCAATAAAAAGAGTAATTTAGACCACGCCGATGAAAAAACAGCCCCGCAGTAAGCGACAAAGTCAAGCACGGAGAGCCGTCGTTACGGTTAATTAACACTTTAAATACGAACATTTTTCAATTAAATTCGACTGCTATGGATGCATACAGTTGCTGCAACTATTATTTCATTATTCGCACCGTAACATTCTATTATCCTTTACAAATGTACTTCAGCATACGAAAATTATCATCATAATGTTAAATGATATATAACCGCAATTTTATACAGTTTCCGTTAGCAAAATACTGATTTAAACATTGCAACAACATAAAGCAGAGTGCGTATATGAAGAAAGGGATGAATGTAGAAAAAGCGTCGCGGATCTATAAGGACCTATATTTGGTTTTCGGTGCTCCCTGCCTACCCTGTAAGGGACCTAGCGTGAAGATAATGTATGTAACATTATATAACATCACGCCAATATTACCTGAAAGGGGTATGCAGAATGTGTACACATTCGCGTGATTCACCAGTTATATCGTACGTCCCACGATGTAATAAGGTGTGAGCCTATTGTTACGACAATGTACGACATCGGGCACAAATCTCAACTGGAAATTTAAACATTGTACAATTATGCATTCTCTAAGATGCAACTAGTAAATGTTCAATCGCATCCAGTTATGTTTCATAACCCTCTATGTGTGTGAAATCCTAAAATGTTCATTATTCTAGCAATAATATTCAAGCAACATTTTAGCGGGGTTCAGCCCTGGAGGTTATAACGCGCGCTTATTTTCTGGTACAACGACGTCGAGTATTAGAAGTCTACTGATTGAAACAATGCCCGGCATTGTGGGCCCGTGACGAATGGTCCGGAGGGCTCATTTTTGTATGTTTTTGAAAGTGGCCTTATCGCCGTCCATAAATAATGGGATTCGGATATTGACCGGAAGCATGCATACTGCGCACCAAATTTTGTAAATGATTTGTCATTTGTTGTTATTTGATGTCAATTGTTTCAGCAACGAACGACTCAATAAGTGTCAATGAAATTCGCATACTATGTAATTTCAAATGTACCTTGTATTATTAAAGTACGTTAAGCAATTATATATATATGAAGAGCGTAAAACATTACCACGTTTCACCATGTACGTTTACGTCCCACTATGGAATAGGTGGTAAGCCTATTGCCATACACCGCGCACATATCTACATTCCAAGCCACTACTACAAAATCTTAGAAAGACCAATAATGCCCGATTAGCCAGGACCGCTCGATCGGCAGTCGCACTTGCAACTAACATGACCAACGAAACAGTCAATATATATGTATATAAAGCTTCAAACGATACAGATTTCTTTTTTCAACATAAACATACACTCACCCCTTACGATACATGTACACATACGAAAAAACACACTGCGATAAAAAATGCTATTTATTATATAAAGGTAACATGAATAAACAAAAATACATTAATTATGATAAATTAAGCTTTACATTTCACAGCGTACCAACTACCGACAGAAGTAGACGCAATCAAAGAGTAAAATTTTAAACGAACGATAACTTAATTTCATACGCCGCGGACGTTATTATGTCAATTTGCATCGACGTTTCCGAGGACAAAATCACAACACAAAATTAACGTCATCACCATTCGTGGTATTCAAAAGGGTATGAACAAATTGCGTGCATTATCAGTACCTAGAGAGTATTTATTTTCTTGCTACTACTTTAAGAAATACATATAAGCTAACATTTAACTGCAGTCTACATAACATTTTAAAGTATGTGGATCTAATACGACTGCCCATCGAGGAACCCGGGGTAAAATCTCGGGTACTAATTGATTTTTTAACCAGAATTTGTAGTTAAAATTTCTAGTAGTTGGAATCTACATTAGTATCCGGTGTAGGTATGGCAATAGGCTCACCGCCTATTCCATGATGGAACGTTAATGTAACTGGCGAAACGTGGGAGTACCTTCCATTAGCCTATCTTTTGAAAGTTACAGTTAGTTTATTTGTGTGGATTCGAAGCTCGTATAATATACATTTACGAATATACAATTTACAGAAATTTGAAAGATAAGGCGTAAGAGAAAAATATGATGATGAGTTTTCATTTAAACAATTATAATACGACAAGTTTGTGCTCTTGATTTTTTCAAGTAGACAGGGCGTGAAGCGAGCCTTCGTGAATAATTACCAAGCGAACGGTGACAGCGACACGCCACGGCACTTCCAAAACAACCCGTGGCGGATCCGACCAGCCGACATTAGACGCAAAAAAGCTCACGCCTTCCATTAGCATTGATTTTCGAATGTCAATACGCACGAATTAGGCTTTAACAAACGTCAGCCGTGGAGCGAGGCTAATAAAACTATATGAGAGCCATTCCATGGCACTGTCATTCAATAGTTGCGACTGGTCCGTTTTTAACTGATAACGATATCTAAATTGTCGAGGGCAGACTGTGAAATGGTCCGGGAGGCCGCTATTCTGCTGTACTGTAATAACGAACTATTTTAAGTACATTTTGATGAATCCGCAGTAAAATTGGCACAAACAATTGAATCCTCATAAAAATGATTCTACATTTAATACAATCATCAAGTTTCGCAATGTAACCGTACGTTTAAACTTAACAAGTTACAATGATAATATAACCGTAGCGAACGTTGTCATGATATTAAATTTGGACGCTCGTGTAGAAAACAAGTTGATTCAATGTTTGCAAGGCATGTGAAAAGTTACATCAACGAGCTGGTAATACACCTTTTATTACACGAAGCTCTTGAGTGGAGAGCGTGCAGCGGCGCGCGCTGTGAAGTCGAGCTAAATTGAAGGACGCTCCACGCGAGCCGCGAGGGACCTGCATACAGCGGTCCGCTCCGTTAATGATTAACACAGACGCGGTCCGAGACCAATTACGCGCTGCCGCCACACTCCAAATTAGAAACTATTTTCGCCCATTAGTGGCCAACTTCATAATCAATTACACGTTAAAATTTCACAGCGCTGTTTCGGTAGCTCTCTGTTTGGATAATCGGAGTTTGTGGTCCCACGGCGAGCTATTACATGGCGCGGTACGGGCCATAAAGGTTTTTGTTTCGCTACTGGAAAATTTTAATGCACGTTTCGAATGCAATTCGTGTTGCCGGTATCAAGTTGAAAAGTCAACCGTTAACGGATTTTCATTGATCTACAGGAAACTGTAACTGACAATAAACTAATTAGATCGTGACATTAGCTATTGTACATGAACGAGAGTGAGACAAATCTTAGGGGATATTCTGAAACAGGCAACAATAATAAGATTGAGTGCACTCTGCTAATCATAATTCATCAGCGAGATTAAAGAATGAACGACGCGAGGAGGGTGCGCGGCAGGACCCGTAGCGCGCCTCCCTGCGTGGGAGAGACAATATGACTGCCACACCTGCGGAAACACCAGCAAAGTAACGAGACGAGACGCTAAATAATTCAACCAACTACCATTGCCTTAAACTGTGCTCTATCTTGCTTTTATTTCACGCTCTACATATCATTGTACCCGAAAAATATTTCGAAAAATGATTAATAGTTTAAAATTTTATGAAAGACATAAAACACCTCGCAAGCCTTTTTATTTCCCACTGCTAGATACGGTTTCCTAGATACGGTTCTTCTGCCGAAAAGTCAGGAGGAGGATGAAATAAATCTACAATTATCTCAAGATATAATAGAGAAATATTAAATTATAATTCAGTTGTGAGATATAATATAATTCAGATAACGAGTGGGTTCCTTGTTACGAGTACGTTAAAACTCTTATTTTAATGAGCTAAAAGCGGCACTTAAAGAGGATATAACTTATTTTCTAGGTAAATGCATGTTATTATTTGATAAGTGGCTTAAATATTACAAGCGAGAATTAAGACGATAATTAGTATAAGGTGATATAAAATATTTCAACGAATAAAAATACGCTAATAGAATTTGACAAGCTGCTAAATTCAATCTGATTGCTGTTTAATAATTTAAATCACATTCAGTTATTAAGAATATTGATTTATAATTAACATTTCTTTAAATCAAATCTCTACATAGTGTAAAACATAGACCATTGTCTGCTTATAAGTTTGTACGCTCAGATTCCGGGTACAACCAAGATGATTCTGATACAGTTTCAAGGAACGAAGCAAACAATAAGGATTGAGTTTGAAGAAACTGATTTTTGAGCATCCCGTTCTATCGCTGTTTAATTGATTAAAGTTATATGAAAGTCACCTATTGGTTGTTCAGGTGGGACGTTACTCAATGAAAGTTCGCAACAATTTATCTGCGAATATTATTCAACAATATTAAAAAATATTTGAAATGTCGCATTTGAAATACTTGAGATTTAAGGTACTTCGGCCCAAAGAAACTAATGGGTGATAACTACATACTATGTAGTTTAGTAAGCGTATATGTATTAGACACAATTTTACAAATGTGTACTAAGTACAAGACAACAAATACTCAGAAACAACACCTCAGTTAGGAAATATTTTACAACACATTAAGTTCCTTTATATTAAGTTAAATGATAGTTTTACATATTATATTAAAGTAGAGCAAATATACAAGCAAATGAGAGCCACGGCACTTATTTAGCAGATTGCTTTCCTTTAAGTTGTTCTTTAATCTAGCAATGGCCGGAGCGTCGCTGGGCCGAGCCTTCGCCTCGCACCCTCGCGATTCCGCACTCCGCGAATCTGCACATCCGGTAACTCTACACGTGTGCCACAAGCTGTGTTTATTTTCCCACACGTAGAAATGTAAAGACGTCTTACATCGCAATGAGAATTATTTGCAATAAACGCATAAAAACTGCTCACCAGTGCTTAGGCTCTATAATAATATTATGAAGTCAAATTCATTACTTACGAGCCATAAAGTTTATTGTATTTTTTTGTTAAATAATAAAGAAAAATTAATATTTTTTATATTAGGCTTTAAAATTACTATTTAGAATTCCAGTATTACAATTTAAGTTTATAGAATTAACTAAAAACATGTGAATACTAAATTAATCACAACGAGGAAAGTCCGCGAACTAATGGAAAACGCTAGCTCGAAGCGAAATTTCGTTAATACCAAACCGACCATATTGGATTACTGACGGCACCCGCCTACCGCAATAATATAACTAAATTCAAACATTAATAGGCTCAAACACAATCACGGATGGCCACATAATCGAGTTAGCTGCTATTCGGTTAAACCCCTATCGCGTAATCTGCTCCATTGTCTGACAGTCGTTGCGCTGATCCTGAGGGCCGATTATTGTGGCAATTTCGTGTTTATTGTTTTCAGGTGTCTCCTGTCAAATGGCGTCCTCAAGGTACCATACAATATCACCCGAACGATCACCATCTTTGAATAGAAACGTTCGCGTAAAATGTGATTGTATACGTTTATTACAATCGAGTAAAAGCGATGTCCGCTACCATTGTTGAAAAGAATTCAACTACAATACTAGATTTATAGACGATCAAACAGCAATATCATAAAAGAAAACGCCGCAACTGGTGATAAACATAGCCCACGGCGGCAAAAGTAAGTGACACTGAGGTAGGATATACGTCTAGGAAGTTAAAAGTTTTACCTCAGTTCGATGCAACTCTAGAACAAATAAGACGATAGAAGACGCGTCAAAACTGCCAAAAACAAAACTATAAAGTTTGTTTTATCATGGAAAGCTATCGGTTTATCTATTTGAAATATCGAGCTTAATATCTATGGGGAAATTCACTTTTCACTACTTTTAAGTATCAGATTATAAATTACCATTTCTCTAGCCATACCTTTACACATAACTATCATAACGTATTACTAAGTTTGCATTTAACCTATTCGAGACTCGCTACTGATGCCCCTTGTCGTGAATATAGTAATGGTCGTCTAGTAGACCGATAAAATGTGTTTGTAAATGTATGTAATTTCAATAATGCAGCAACATCACGTGAGTCAACGTAACGATGTATAATGTAACTTTAAGTAGAGGCTCAATAAAGTCGAAAATGTTTTATGGTTACTAAAACGTTACAAGCGACGCGTGTTATCGTAACGTTCGTAACGCCCGATGTAACATTAGCCGGAGCCGATACTGCTGATCTTTTATTACATTATAAAACAAACGTCTCAAATTAATTATGAGAGATGCAGTTACCATCCCTATTGGTCGTAAAGAATCTTTGATACCAGTTGTAAAACGTTCCAAATCGTTGTCGAGATAATATCCGACGCATGTTTATGGGACAAATTTATTACGATAAACTTCAATATTCCACGGCATATAGAACTATGTATGTACGGCGACGAAAACTAAACCGGTTAGATTTAATTATCGTTCAGCGAACCGAATACAATGGTGAATTAGTGAACATATCCCGATACTGAGTGAATTAAAGTAACTCGTAGCCTATTACGTGAAGTGAGTTATAAAATAAAGCCGCGGCGAGTGAGTTCATACATTACAAGCCGATAACCAGACGAGACTTCTAAGACACAAACCAGTCCCTTTTAGTGAAATTGAAAACTTTTTCTGTTACTCATACCGCGACCGCGACACCACTCCTTTTAAATCAATTGCCTTTTATAATTAACTTACTCCATTATTGGAGTGCACTCCCTCGTTACGTCAATTAAAATTCAATCGAGATGTAAATCTAACCATTACAGAACGAGTTTTTCTGGCAGAAGTAATCTCATAAATTGGTCGACAGATAAGTGCTCCTTACGCACTCGTAAGCAATGTCTAAGAATACATTAAATTTATTCATAATTACATCGTTCAGACGATTTATTTTAACGATAGATTGTTTTGTTAACTTTAGTGCGCTCTACTAGTGAATGCTATTTCGATTCGATACTCTTGTACAAATTATTAGATTAAATACCTACTTGTATAATTTTATGCACACAATAAAATTGCAGCGTCGACGTTGAAATTCCATTAAGGAATATTGGTTTATTATTGAAACTCTCCGGGCGTGTGTCAGTTTTATCATTATGCAGTCACCCTCTCTAATGCAATGAAGATCCTCCTTTTCTAGGGAGTGCCACTTTTACCTAATTCTCATTAAACATTTATTAGCTTAGACAATAGCTATCGAAAGGTATCGGACTCTATGTTTTATTTATCACCCCTTACAGGATTGCTATTTTCACGGTATTCCGAGAAATAATAATAGGCGAGTGCTCGAAGTCCGGGTCCCTTCTAGAAATAGTACGCAGTAACAATACAAAATCATTTTCGAATCACATTTCATTAAAAGATTTATAAGCGTACAGGGTATTGTTGGTATGACGGAGCAGTCATATGTATGTAATTATCAAATCATTGAATACAATAAAATATTCTACAATATAGAAGAAATGAGTCCGTTGCTAAGATCTCCCATTACATCCACACGATCTTTGGTATGTCAGAAATAGTTTAATCAGAGTTATGTGGCCCATTAATTAAATTACGTTTGATGCGGACAGGGCTGTAAGAAATTGCTTTTTTTGTGGGCAGTCATTCAATTATACATTCATTAATTTGTGGCCCATCGAGTGAGGTCTATTTCATTTAGTTATTATATGTACGAGTACATATAATAAACTCTCCGCTGAACAGATAGGAGTAATTAGGCTTATTAATTTTGTGCATTAATTATTTATGTGTTTTGTGATAATCTCAATTAATTATTATTTATGCTGCATCAATACCAATTCAATTGAAATAATTAGGTAATTAATATACGCGTCACTAATATGTTCATGTATAGTACATGTACTATGCAAGGATAACATATTCGACCGTATTAAATAGTACTGCACCCCTCTGCCTACCCCTTTGAAAAAATACAGGCGTTAATTTACGTTATGTCATGTTATTAAATAGTATACCTGACAATAATTCACGATCATATGTCTGTATGAAATTTAGTGTAGATCTAATTAATATAGTGATGAATGTAGAAAAAGCACATCGGGTGTGTAGGATAGAGATAATTGGCATTCGGTACTCTCTGTCTACCCAATGAAGGTTCTGGCGGGATGGTATAGTCAATCCATACTAAATACTGTACCTATGAACGATATATGTACATATATTTCTTATAAAAGGAGCGCCCATTTTTTGGCATATGGACGGAGATGGCTAGTGTGGCTAGTGAGACTATGCCAACAATAGTATACAATGCTATAACTATAGTATGTATAATGTATATCACAAGTACTAACCCAAAACAGTATTTTATACTGAATATTGTTACTTGTTCTAAAAACAATATTCAACAAATTCGGTGCGTTCATTATTTTTTCAACAATCAACAATCACACAGGTGCGTTCAATATTTTTTGAAAACCACTCTTTTTTTCATCTTCACGCCTGTGTTCCCCAAAGGGGTACGCAGAGGAGCGCAGTACACTCTCACGATCCACCAGTTAAATTCTACTTCCCCTCATGGAATAGGAGATGATTTCATTATTATCGATTTTGAGTTTGTTGAATCATTAAAAATAAGAACAAAACTTTAAAACTCACCACGAAGTTATTTGAAATTTAAACTAACTTAATCGCGCACTTAACTTAATACACATCGCGCGCCTAAAACTGAAACCAGTCAGTTGATTAATTTATAATAAATATGTTGAAAAGCCGCGGATATTGAATAGTAAAACATTGAGCGCGAACGAAACACGTGTTTACAAAACGGACTCCTTGTAAAAACTGAATGAATGAACGAGCGCACCAATGACAAGCTATCGGGTCGCTTCCTGTCACTGATAACAGCCGCCGAGTTTAATGAGTCGCCTCTGTACCTACCGTTGCATTAGATCCACGCTAACAATTCAATTATAAAATACTCGGAATCGCTTCCTGCAAAATAATAAAAGTTTAGGAATCATAGTTTATTTTCGAGATTGCACACGTGCGCATGGTAGAAAAAAGTAATATTATTTTTCAATTCCCATACAAAGGTGGTCGGTGCGCGACGGCAAATTGGCTGTATTGTCAATTTGGGCAGTGCGTGCCAGGGCGCAGATGGAATGTTTATTTTCAATTTCCGCCATTTTCCCGCCACATCGGCCGCAGGTTTAGAACATGGAACACCGACACTATGCATAGACAGTTGTAAAGATTACGCAGTGTAATTAATACACACATTTTACCCTGCATAACTTTCGTTACGAGGAATTATGTAGATGTTAAACGGAGTTAACAAAATAGACAACATGTTCCGTGCAAAACACGAAAGACTTGACCGCTGAGTGACTCGTAACTGGTAAACGACAATCGCCGCGAATCGCACGAGAATTGTTAATTGCGTGTAATCGTACGCTAAAGAGCGTGCGGCACGTTTTCAATTGTGAACTGTCTTCGAGTCGCAGCTTCAAAATTTTACGGATATCATCGCTATACCCGGAACTTAATCATAAACCGTATTTTCGACAAGTCTTAAAGAATTCCATTTAGAGAGAAAAACCTTGGTCAATTGGTATTTAAACAAAGATCACATTAACAAATTGACGCTGAATTCTAAAGTTTTATGTACTTAAAATAACAACGTTTCTATATTATTTTTGTTTTGCGCAATTATCTATTCATTTTGTTTTTATTATCTATTTGTTTTTTTTAAATATACCTACATTAATGATGTACCTACTCACACATCACTTCTTACATAACTCGTTCATTTAAGCTAAACTTAAAACTTCACTCTAAATTTTAAAACTTCACTCTGATTAATATGACATGTATATATAATTGTATAAACACCGTTACGATGCAGTTTCCTGTGCCGGCTCTGCCACACATGCATTGGATAACAAGTTTAATTGCTTGCTGTAACATCCTTTGGGGCAGGAAACTTAAATATTGGCACATTTTATTATCCAATGTTTGCTTAGAGCTTCCTTTGAACACGACTTTGACGTCGCTGCCGGCGTTGTCTAGATAAAGGGTTACTACCGACCGCGTTCTATCTTCCTTCTTGCTTTATTGTTCCGTGTGATCCTTTCCATTATGTCCTCGTGTGTAATGACTTTGTACGTGTGTGATCTTTGCAATGACCAATTGTTGCAAGCAAAATGAATAAGTTGTTTGTATAAATTCACGCCCTAATCCTAGTACAAAAAAACCTCGAGAGCTATAAACTAAAAAAAGGACGTGAAAAGGAAGTCACTACACAGCAATAAAATACACGAATATAATGTCTTTGTCAAATTCAAATACCTATATAAAACAAAAATACGTATAGTCCTATACAATACACCTTAATGTGTGTACAATATACTTTTAATGTGTCAGTTTCATAAAGATCCACGTGCGCATGGGTTTTACAAAAGGAATTGCATGTTTATAAGTAAACGTGCATCAATTTGCAACAAGAGCCGCTTCAACGTCAAGTTAATGCCACGTTTGCAACGTTATGCAACGAACGGGCGCAATTTACTTGACATTCTGAAAAGGGCTACCGACGATTGTATGTCATTTGTTACGTGCAAGGAATGAGTGGCGTGTACACGCTACACCACACTTGTACTTAATGGTAGCTCGTTTTCTGAAGACACGGATACACACGAAAGGGACACACCATGTGATCTATTGAATTAAGATCCCCAAGTTATTAAAACATCAGCGGTTAAAACATAAAATTACAATGGTCATTCGGTTAAAACATCATTGTATGCATTATAAGTTTGTTATACCGTACACCCTATTGACTAGGATATAGTATATTGGATACTGACATACCGAAAATGAATCCAATATGAAGACGTAATATACTAATATGGACATTATGAGCATAAATAAAACGAGTGGATGGCGAGAGCGTGGCGCGAATGCCGACGCGTTACAGGAATACCGGCAGGGCGGTCGCAGGCTTATTAACTCTCTCCGTTAATTAAATTATTAGAAATCTCCAGCCGGACTAATTAACGAAGAATTTCAACATTTCGGTTCACCTATCAGGTATTAATTAAAACTGACAAAGCCGCGGGCGATCGAGAGCGCTCACCGAATATCGCCTCTATTAATGAAATGATCACTCGAAACTAATTAAATTATGGAGGTAATGGTGCGTGCATGTGATACCGCGAGGATTCCAACCGCTGCCGCCTGTAACACCTGCGACCTACGGCTTCTACGCCAATATCACAGCGCAACTAATTAATTCCTTTTTTGAAAAATACACAAGTAAAAACATGACCAAATGAAAAAACTGACGATGAATGCAGCGCAGATACTTAGAAATGATTACTTCTGTTGTCGTAAGGGTGGCAAGTAAATTAACCACAACATTATTAACGCTTTTATTATTCTACTGATAGCTAGGTATCTTCTTTAATAATGAGAAGACTTCAGGCCAAAATCCGCCACGCTGGCCCAGTCGGGTTTGGCAATCTTCACAAGCTTTCGAAAACATTATTGAAGGCTATATGTTCCAGGTTTCTTCTTTGTTTCTCTTCACCGTTATTTAAGTTAACAAGTGATATTTATATTTAAAACACATACAATTTTAAAAGAGGTGACCCCTCGATTTTAGAACCAGAACTCCTGATGTATTCTGTATTTATAGTTGTGTGCACTGAATTAAAACATCACATAACATCACGCCGATATTTGAGGAGTAGGCAGAAGAATGTAGCAATCCTATTTTTCACCAGTTAGGTTACATAATAATTAATCTAATCATACATGTGAAAAAATATACATGAATTGGAATACTAGTTGTAAAGGTCGAACACTGCAGCAGAGCTAGTATCGTAGTGCGCAACTACAAATTGTAACAGAGTTGCGAGCACGGCATACGCTAGGCGCAGCGACATTAAAATGAGTAATTATAATAAAGCTGATATGTCGTCATAATTAACTAAGCCTGATGAAGAGTGCTTTGACGAGACGTTGACCACGCAGCGGCTTTTCCGCTCGCGGGCCTTAAATATTTTTTTTTCTATAATTTTATACTATTTACTTATACCGAAAATTGGAAAACAATATGCATTCAATGTTACCAAGTAACTTACCATGTAAACTTCTACCATATTTCATTATTGTCAACGCAAATATTACTGTCTCATTACTAATTCTTATTAAAAAATATTTTATTATCTTAATGTTTCGTCGTATATAATCGAGATAGACTACCATTTACGTTTTATACAAAGTAACGTTCAAAAGTAAGGCCCTTAAACAGGAATCTGCTGAAATGCTGAATTCGTAATTATGAAGTTAGCGCTTTTCCGCTGCATGCGTAAGGGACTCAGCAGCACTAGCGCTAATTAGACGGAGTGACAACCCACTCCTGCCATAAAGCGCTGCAGATTTATCGCTACAGATTATTTATATTATGTTTATTAGGCCCTGCCCTCCTCGCCTTCCGCCCAGCTTTCCTGTTAATTGAATTACTCAGATTTTTTATACGTAATAATAACACCTGAAGACTTTACTGTGCGTAGTTTTCATGTTATTACTACACTTTGTACGATTCATTTGATCCTCTGATTAAATTAAACCCGTTATTTATCTGATGTTACGTTAATTTAATACTTCGATATGAGAGATCTTTATACATATATTAACGCCGTTACCAGTTGCGTAACATTCTTTCGAAAATACCACTCGTGGCACGCGCAGCACAAATGACTTAAGTCGAAACCACAATTTGTCTGTAAGATATTTCGCAGAACTAGATAATTCGCATTTGTGTCTAATTAGCTCATTTCACGTTTTCGGTAGGTACCAATTAACGAACGTGCGCTGGCGCAGGCGTCTCATTATAAAGATTGTCAATGACGTGTGACCCGGACGACACTAGTCGTCCATTGTAATTAACATGCTAACATCATAAATCAACGTACACTAGCAATACAAGTTATTTTGGCAATCTCTTCGGTTATGATTAACAACGTCTCCTCCCGCCCGCCGCAGTGATAAATTGACAACCAAAATAACCTTTATTTTATAACAACACCAATTTACAGAAACACTGTCTTGAGACCACTTGTTGAACATGAAACATATTGTATGCTATCTCTTTTTTCTATTTAAATTCACGAACTTTTCTTCTCCATACTACGACTAGCTGTTTAAAAGTCTAAGTCAGTGAGTCACAACATAATATCACGCTTGTTTTTCCACGAAGCGTTAGGCGGAGGAGTGTAGAGCAACGCACCATGCGAAATACGTCTATGTAACAAATTGAATTATTTAAATATATTTAATAGGTATGTATTGTTTTTTTTTTTGGAAGACGCTCAAAAAACAGCGCAATCCGATATAATAGAGAATATATTTCCGAGTAGCTTTATTCGCGATGTCCTTATCTACGCTATCCGAGGTTGTATCTTCGTTGATTTGTTGCCTTGGTTTGTGGAGTGTGTTCTGAAGCTAATTAATTTTAATTGGATCGCAATGCATCTATTGTATGTAAGAGACATTTGACCCCGGAGCTTCGGACGCCCCATGATTTTACTTGTAACATTATTCCATTACTAATTAACAATATGAAACGCGCTCCAGTATCTGCCACATTTTAGTTCATTACCGACTCAATGCACGAAAATAAAATAATTGGCTCTTCATTTTACATTAGCTATTTTCTGCCATCGTGTTATATTAACTAATTAAATAAATTAAAATATATTTTAATTATTAATTAGATTCCTGATTATTTTCAAACATAATTAAAGTTTTATTTTCTATATTGTAAACAAGAAATAATTATAAACGTATATAATATAGAGACATAAAATGGATATAAATGTTACGTACTCGTATCGATGAAAGAATGACGTATAATACGTGTGTCATAACAACATAATCTCTCAAAACTTCGCGGCACTTCCGGAACACACCATTAATTACTCACTCGTGTAACTAGTCTGGGTGTCCGTCAAACGGGAAAAGTGAATCGGCTTCCGTCTAACAATTTATTCAGTCAGCAATCAAGATCTATTTCGATGTTTCATCAGAAATATTCCTACGCATCCAAAAAGTCCATGAGAACAAAGTGTCTGTAGCGCACTCAACCCGTCCTATCTATCATAGTGCCATTCATGGGAGCGGCCATTATGTCTCACTCGACAATCGTACACGCGCTGCGGGCGATGCGAACCGGTTGTATAAAAAAACCGGCAAACATACTCTACTTGTTTAATCTCATGAGCAGGCCGGCTAATTGTCCGCGGCAGTGACGATGACAGTTACGAAGGGAGGCAGGGGGACACGTGACCCGTCACTCGCAGGGAAATTAAAACATTTCGTTATTATTTTCAATTCGCGTCCTGCGTATTGCTACGGAGGATTATTCTGAACGCCGCCGACCCGATTATTCAATGAATGCGATATGAGAATTAATTTTCGGAATCATTTTAAGTTACTACGACAATCAGCGGGAAACATGACAATAAAATTATTGATATGACAATTTAGTGTGCGTAAAAATTGAGTAAAAAAAAAACAAAAATTGTTCCCTAAGACGTGTGAAGTCTGCAACGCGCACTTAGCAAGCGTGGCAGACCATGGCTTTAATCCTCCCATTCTGAGAGGAGACCCATGTTCTAGCAGTGGAACGATAAAAGGGGCGAAAAAAAAATTGAGTACCTATGAAATGACTAGTACTACATCAATTACATGAATTTGTTAACATTCATCTCTATTTGGTTTAAAGAGTTATACTGTTCGTTTCATATTAAGTATTCTTAGTTGGTATATGGGAATTGAACGTAGGTAATTGTAATTCCGTGCTTATACTTAAGAGTATACGTTTATTCGTTTGTTTCTTTATTAACACGTGGTAATGTTTTGTTGTAGTACAATATCGGAATATATCATAAAGACGAAGTAATATCAGCAGCCGCCGGCGGCGTAGATATTTTAATAATTAAAAATCACCCCAACCATAAAGGGAGTCAACACACTGCACATAATGCGTAATCAGCTTTAATTAAAAATTCTATTATTCGTCTCTATAGGTATTTTTACTTGCCATTACGTTACTGTCATTACGTTTGTAATTTTGGACTATGATTCTAATAAAAACTCGTTTTGACGGCACTTCATTGTAAAATTATATACGTAACATCACGTAATCACTGAAGAAGTAGGCAGAGGCATGTACAACACTTTCCTGTTTCACCAGTTACGTTTATTTCCCACTATGGAATAGGTGGTGAGCCTATTGCCATACATCGGGCACATATCCAGACTCCGAGCCAC
>DWDW01000283.1:0-16060 GCA_018245635.1 Mimoniades versicolor eupheme | reverse complement strand
CGACTTTTTTATTCCTGTTGTCGGATAGCCGATATATGTAATCAAAGATGTAGATGCTATTTCTATTCTAATTTAATTCTCGTGATTATTACACAAATATTTGTTCTGATGGATAATCAAACACACCATCCGACTCAGGAGTCTGATTTATTAACCAATAGACAAATGAACCGAACTAATATGGATAGGTACTATCAATACAATACAATACAATACAAAAACACTTTATTGCACACCACGTTGACATACACATAGACAAAAACAGTAAAATATGTGTAGTATATATAAATATTCTCAATCCAACATTATTATTATTATCACAGCATCTCACCCTATCCCTTATGCAGTAGGCAGAGAACACCAAGTGCCAAATATCATATCTACCCTTTAAGATCTACCCTTTAAGACCTAACGCACTTCTTCTACATTCATCAATTTCTTCGTACACACACGCCTGACTCTTAGTCTCTTGAATACCAATATTAAAACTAGCTGTGCTCGCGACTTCGTCCGCGGGGAATTCTAAAATGAAAGTAAGATACTCCTTAGCCTAAGTTACTCCTTATAACATCAGCTATCTGCCAGTGAAAGTCCCGTCAAAATCGGTCCAGCCGTTTCAGAGATTAGCCGGAACAAACGGACAGACAGACACAAATTGTAACAAATGTCGTTTTGGTATAAGTACCCTGTATACACATATTATGTAAAAAGCGGTTATTTTAATATTACAAACAAACACTTCAATTTTATTAATCTGTATAGAAGTATAGATATACTCGTAGACGTGTAGATAAAATCATTATGGTAACATTTATTCGTAATATAAATCTATTTTAATTTTTGCTCTCACTGGCTCGTTGGTCGATTGGATGGCAGCGCGAGTGCCGATCGAGAGGCCCTGAGTGTAAATCCCGAGGTAGGTACTATTGAACTTTTTTAACTAAAATTTCTAGTTGAAAATGTCTAGTAGTTTCCCGGAGTCTGGATTTGTGCCCGATGTCTATGCATCGGGCACAAATCAATAGACTCATTCCCTATTCGACGATGGGAAGTAAACGTAAATGATGAACCGTGGCAGTAATCTATACTTTTGTGCCTACCTCTTCGGGATTACAGGCGTGGTGTTACGTATTTTCATTCTTCGATCACATATGAAGTGTCTCACACCGGCCATAACGTACTAAATAAATTTCAGTCACTATTTCCGTTCGCTAAGCGGTGCTCGCTTTACTAGATACTCCACTTCGTTACATCGTAAGTGCTCGTAAATAAATAGAAACGCTAAAAACGTTTTTTCCTCCCACTAACATGTTTAAGGAATCATCCTTCAGGAATCGTAAATCTTAGTAATGTGGGCCATGCTTCTTTGTATCCCGATTTTGGTGTTCACGTGTGGTGCTTGGTAATAGACTATTATTTATCTTCAAATTCTGTATATAATTATGTATAATTTAATTTTTGACTTTATGTGCGTGTTACTGGTTTAACTACTAGTTAACTGCGCACAGACCATGTACAAGGACGTCATGGCTGTATGGATATAGACTCATTTAGCACTGCCTCTCTCTCTCTCTCTCTCTCTCTCTGATATCTATCTGCCTTTGTCGTAATAGACGTGGCGAGATAATATTATATGGCGTTTAAACGACTAATAAATAATTAAACGATTTAAGCAAGTAGCTATCTATTAACATCAACACGGTCTACGATTTGATCGAATTAATGTTTTAGTACTTGGAGCTCGTTTCAAATTCATATCCGAGTAAGTATTAATTGTTAAAGCGCCTCTATATGCAGGTAGAGATTCTTGATTATCTGTACCAGGAGGTCGTGAGTTACAATAACTTACATAAATTTACGCCAATTTTATACCGAATTCAGTCTCATTTTACATTCGAAAAATTCATTCCGACCAGTTTACTCAATACTTAGGGCTCTTTTTTTTACATCACCACGTCAGTACCCTTATGTGGTAAGCAGCCAGCATCTAGTGCCAAGTATATCTACAGATCTAACGTGCTTCTTCTATGTTAATCATAATGTTACTTATCTTATTGGCTATTAATTGACCTTCAGTGCTCCCTGCCTACGCTACAATCGATATAGCGTAATGATATAATAATAATAGAGCAGTAATGTAACGCAGAGTTCATGCTAATTGCGGGGGTAGTGACGGTCCATTGACGGTGTCACCCGGTAATGGCTTTTAAGAAATGCAATAAATTATTCCGCGCCCGCCGCGCTCCGCAGCCAGGTGACGCGGGGGCGCGTTGGTGTGGAGCCCAAGTTGGAACTCGCAACGGAATTCGCTTAGTTTTAATTAGCAATAAGATTCTAATATGAACTATATTTATAATGTTATCATTTTCATTATTAACGTAACCTCACGCCTGTCATCCCCGAAGAGGTAGGCAGAGAAATGTAGAACACTCCCAGTTACGTTTACGTTCCACGATGGAATAGTTGGTGAGCCCATTGCCATACACCGGTCACATATCCAGACTCCGAGCTACTACTAGAAAATCTAAATCAGAAAATTTAGTAGTGCCCGACCTGGAAATCGAACCCAGGACCGCCCGTTCAGCAGTCGCACATGCAACCAACACGACCAACGAGGCAGTCAATTTTCATTATTAGGTGTTCATTAATAAGTAATATGAGTAATAAGAGTAATTAAGTTTTAAGTGTCAATTAATAACCTTGCTTCATTTTATGTATTGTGAATATACGTGAGTCCATTTGGAAATGTTGTGTCCGGGTTTTGTGTATATTGTGTGGGACTTATTGATAGCGTGGATATGTAACGATATATTGTGTCACACTAGGTGAACTAAATGATGAAATAATTTCTGCTACACGGATAATCAACAAGTTTCTATGTTATTCGCTTAGCAGAGTGCTTTAGACCAAAGTCCAACGCCAGCCGCGCGACGTGCTCTCTTATCGTTCCCGGAATTCGTCTTTTACGAAGTATTTCACAAAAAAAGATATCTCTTAGGGCGACTCTGTTTACTTTAATCATTGTGAGCGATTTACTGAGCTTTGCTCTGTACCAACTCGCTTTGATATTTTAAGGGAAAATGTTACACGACTTCAAAGAGACTAAAGTGTGGTTTTGTCAAGTTTGCTTATAGCCATTTATTGATATAGTATATAATATACTTATTATTCCTTAAATTTCGTTTATTTCCAATATATCTTGGTTCAATGAATTATCAAAATAATAAACAATATATTGTGCGATGTATGTAGGGAATGATTGAAAAAACAAATTAAATGGCGTAAAAACTAGAAGAATACCTAAATAGTGAGTAGTAGAAGCAGTGATAGTGCTGCGGTGGATAGGTTTAAACCTCGATATGTAGGTCTTTAACAAAAATGTGCGTATTAATGTTAAATGTAAAATACTGTAACGGCGATGGAAATTATCGTTGCGAAACAAATCACGACGAGAGTTCACACCAGGCGTATGACAAGGACCTCAACCGTTCTTTTGCAGGGAGGGCACCCGTGTCCAACAGCAAAACGTAAAAATGGTCAATTATGGTGATCTAATTATATACCTACTACTCATAAAACAGGACACATTTGAACCATTTTATATTCTGTCACGTTCTTTATTAGGGTATTACAAATAGGATAGAAAATAACGATACGCTAACACATTTATTTATATATTACCCTCAGTCTCATCCCAACTAACCTTTTCCTTTTGCATTTTTAATAACCGAACTTTGCTGTAACTCGCAAAGCGAAGCGAAAGAAAGTTCAATCCATGCCAACTCTTTCGTAACAGTGAATGACGTGGAGGCTCCCTTGAATATTAAACAACATTAGGCGTGTCCAAACTTGTTGGAACAAAGACAGATATGGGTACGGCTGGGGCCATCGATCCCGTTAATAATTAACACTGTCAAGTTGCGTGTGCTATGGGACTGGTAGGGAGTGGATTCGCTGGACCGATCTACGTATAACTACTGTAGGATGTATATTACAAAAACTCAATATTGACAGTTCTATACTAAGGCAGAATGTCTTGGGTAATGTTTCATAAGTGGTAGTAAAATTTCATCATCGCCTCGCTGAATACTATGAATTCTGCTTGAAAATCATTAGAAAGTTTTAGAGTAAAAGTTAAACCGAAAATGTTCCTGAATCAACAAGCATTCCTAAATATTTTTTATTGAATATGGCTCCAATGTAATGATGTATATGAAAATGATTAAAAATTCATTTGAGCGATACAGTTACAGCGTCCAAAAAAATCTGAGCACCGCTCACCCCAACCGAACGGGGAAAATCAACTGTTTCCTCAAGGAGGGGACGTGGTTAAATGTGAAAAATCGACATTTAATAGGCGGCCGGCCATTTTGCAAATGGATGCTGCCTTTAGGGTGATGATTTAGAGCGAAACTTGGAACTTCCCCGAGGACCAGCCTATTGCCAATTTTTCACCGATAAAGAGTTTCGGATATAACGTTGAGCAGCGACATATGGCTGGTGATTGCATTCAATCTATCGACGCGGAGTCCTAACAGAATTAATAGTTTCTTGTATTAAATTTATTGCTAAGGCTTTGTTTCACCATATGTTTATTTTATACAGTAGGTATGTGGAATTTATTAATCATCTTTACACATTACATATTTTCCTTTTCTAAGTAAATATTGCGCTATACATCTATAAATAACGATGTATAAATCTACCATTTTCCGTATAAATAATACTGCATATATACGAGTAGACTGTATTATACCACAATATTCGAGTGATGTTTAGAAAACTCTTGACACCGCCCCAAAAAATTCATTCACATTTTTCTTCTAGCGGAAGTTGAGAAGTTAGAATATAGTGTACACGAGTCACATCGCAGATAGGTTAATTACATATTTGTAATATAACCAATAGCACTAAGAAATAAGTATAACTAGTGATTTTTTCTCAAATTTTTAAAAGACATTTCTAGTAGCTCGAAGTCTGGATTAGTGCCCGATGTATCGCAATAGGGTCACCATCTATCTACATATAATGGGACGTAAACATAACTGGGGAAACGTGGATATGTACTGCACTCCTCTGCCCACCTTTTCGAAGATTACAGACGTGATGTTACATAATAATAGGTACTAAACATTACAAAAATGAAAAATATTCTAAAATATTCATGTACATTTACTTATTCAACGAAATCGATGTTCACTAAGCGCCGGAAATAATAAGTCACATGTGACGTAGGTGCATAACTCGAGTGTACTTCTGAATATGACTTGCATTAACTGATCGTAACGTCAGAACTAATCTATTCGATGGTGACGTTTGAGATAAAAACATCAGAAAAATGATTGAGTTGGGTAAACCCATTTGACTGGGCCATTGGCCTAGTGGTTGGTAAACTTGAATGCTGCCGTGGGCAATAGTTCGATGCCCATCCGTGACAAATGTTTGTGTGATGAGCAGAAACTTTTCTCTATGTTTGGGTATAAACATAATTATAATGTTTGGGTATAAATAAGTATACATATATGTACACGTACTTATAATTATGTATTATATCAACTCTTCACTATTTTCTAACTATTCTGACTACCACAACGCAACAACGCGAACATTACTAATTACATTTCACCGCAATGTCACATTACGATAAACGTGACGATGTTTAAGATGTAGTGCGGCTACCTAAAGCGCTTTTTCACTTTCGGTGGATAATAATTGCCTATTAAATAAATTGAAAAGTAATATTAATATTTAGTAACAGAAAACCCGTCACACGTCGAACAGAGGGCCGCGATGTCTCCAGGAAGTGGCGCACAGGAAGCCAAGGGAAACATTCAACACAAATGGCGCAAGGGATAGACTGAAGCTAATTTTAATTTTAGTAGGTTTTTAACTGTATTATTATTCCATCATCATGCCATGTTCTTTATGGGGCAGGTAGAAAGCACCTAGTGCCAAATATCACAGCCCTTACTGACCTATTGTCTTTAGTCCTGTGTTGGGCCATTTTTATAATATTTACAAAATGTTTACGTTTTACGTTTTGAGTGCACCGTTGGTTGTATTGGTTGCAAATGCGACAGCCGATCGAGAGGTCCTGAGTTCAAATTACGGGTCAGTCACTATTTGATTTTTCTAATTTAGATTTTCTAGTAGATGCTGATCCAAAGTATTGAAATGCGCCTGGTGTATCATAGGCTCATCATGGCCCATTCCATGATGGGACGTAAACGTAATTGGTGAAAGGTGTGAGTGTCCTACATTTCTCTACATACCTCTTCAGGAATTACAGGCGTGATGATAGGTTGCCTACTTTTTCGCGGCTGTAAACCGCTTTAATGTATTTTTTCCTGCAATAGGTCAGACAGCATACAAACAGATTTTTCGTGTCTCCGACGTTTAAAACACCCTTTTTATAAACTATTGTCTTTCCTAATACAAATACATTTGTTGTTCATTATTATTTATAATTATTTAAAGTGATGTAATATTAGACTTCGCCGGTTCAATGCTACAATGTAAGTCTCTGCCCATTCATAGCTTATATATGGAACTGTGACGTATTACGTACGCCGCCATTTTGAGATTACCCGCCGACTGTGTGCGGTGCGACTTAATTTATTACCGCTGAAAATGTTTGAATTCTTAATGTTCAACTTTACTAGGAACACGCTGTTTTGCTATTTTACACGGCCAATAAAACTTATGGACTGACTTCGATGCTTCTTCACTCCCTTCAACAGCTGGTTCAAGAAAAACTATGTTTTATTTTGGTTACAGACTTATTTTTCTCCCGCTATTTTTACAGTATAAGGGCATAGGGAAGTGGCGGACGGTTTATTTCATGGTTGGTGAGGGCTGTCGCTCAAATACATTTGTCTCGTTTTTTGCAAATATTTAGTAAATGGCTATGATATATTTTACCGCTTTAAGGATTTTCTATTTTACCACTCTCACACTTCGAAACTAGTACTGATCTGGTGTGGTGATTCTTCATTGTTACTTTGTCATACTCGTAAATAATAATCTGTAACAGTGATAAAAGTAAAAAAAAGTGATAAAAGTGTTTGATATAATAAGTTTTGCCTTCGAACTTATCGTTGAACTTGAAAGTTTTGAATCATATTTACGATCAGACAGTTAAACATTCAGAGGTCACATATAGGTAATCTAACACATTGTCATGATAACGTTTATTACTAAAAGTTTATGAATTATATATTTATGTATATACTTCATTATAACAGAACGTAACATCACACCTGCAATCCTAGAAATCAGTTGCAGTTTCCACGGTGCGCCGGGCAGTATATGTTCGTATAGACGTAATTATTGGCTAGTTTATATTGGCCCCTTATTGAATACCAGAGTCTTAATACTTAAAACAACAAAGGGGTGCATGAAAGGAGCCTCTCGGAGCGGCAACTATGTCTGATTAAGTACGAACAAATACTGCCCGCACCCTACACATTGCGATTAATTTTATCACCACGATCATCAGCCATCAGCTCACAATCAGCTATCAACTCGACCGAGAAAACAACAAAAACTAATCTAGTGAAAAGTGAACATCAAAAACGGCGTCATAATAAACTCGATTGATATGGACATATTTCCCAAAAGACTGGTCCTATGGGAACTCCAGTGCGAAATTAGTTATCAAATTATGATACAATCTCCATGGGAATCCCGGGTGTTTTCTATCAGACGATAATAAGGATGACCGGAGACCGTTGAAGTTGGGAGCGAAGTTTGTATACCCTCTATACCCTTCTATACCCTCTCTCTTTTTTATAATAAATGTAAATCTATAATTATTCATCTAATCGTATCAAAATTACTAGGATGTAATTATTAAAAGTTATTGTGTTAGGGTGATTTTTTGTTCCAGAATGTAGATATTACCATGCGTAATGACTGTTACAGCATTTTTAAATTAAATAAAAAAAAAACAATGCACTTATTAAGTAAAGAGTGTTTTTTATATATGAAATCGCGTATAAACGAAATGTAAGTTAGACTAAATACATCAACATATCAACTTATAAAAAAATGTACCTAACATCACACCTGTGAACTCCGATGAAGTAAGCAGGGGAGTGTAGTACACTCCCACATTTCATTAGTCACTTCTACGTTCCAACATGGAATAGGTGGGGAGCCTATGGTCAAACACCCGGCACAAATTCAGATTCGAAGCCAATACTTGAAATTTCAACTAGAAAATCTAAGTTAGAAAATCTAAAATTAGAAAGGGAATCGAACCCCACACTTCTCGATCAGCACTCGCGCTTGCAACCACTCGAACAACAGAGCAACCAGTCGATAAAACTATATTTTGTATATCACAATTTGTATACCATTTTCCTTCTCGTTTTGTGGGAAATTCCAATTTTTCATTGAATTTGCTTCATCCAAATAACTTTCAAATTTTGAAGTATCAAATTAAATGTCCATCAGAAACAATTAACTCCAATTAACATCGACGTTTCTTTGATTAGTTTCTTAGCCAGAAGCCGTACTTCTCCATTTTTATATAATTACCGAGAAGCCTTAGTGACTTTTCTAATTACTACCCGAATCG
The DNA here is from genome assembly GCA_018245635.1 of Mimoniades versicolor eupheme. Lineage (NCBI taxonomy): Eukaryota > Metazoa > Arthropoda > Insecta > Lepidoptera > Hesperiidae > Mimoniades > Mimoniades versicolor. The sequence goes on along the minus strand of DWDW01000283.1, from coordinate 7,479 downwards.
ATATTGGTGTCAGATAACCTGTCTTCCGGTGAATAAAACAAGGCAGCGTGAAATGAAGTTTGACGGTTTCGAGACCCAATTTTGTTGAGTGAATGCTTTTACACTCTCTTTACATTTGGTAATAAAATTAGGAATTGAAATATGCTTACACATGTAGAATTCCAATATTATATATGATACAAATGAAATGGTTTAATTCTTTAAAATTTATTAAACGCATGTCTCAAATTCTTCAAATATTCATAATGTTTATTCATTTTAATTATTATAGGTTAATCGTGATGACTGAAGGCTTAATGCATCTGAAAATAATCTGAATACGAATTTCAATTCTAACTGGACTAGGATAGAAATATTTAGGTTACAACCAAGTCTTCTATATTAAAGAAAAATTCATCCATAATGTATTAAGGTCCTAAGCAACGTACGTTTCACTTGCGCATTAGAGAACATTAACGAACTGTATGATAAATATGCTTCTTTACGACGTCTTCCATACATAAGGTGTACCGTTGTATGAATAACAACGTAACGTAACTTCACGCCTGTAATCCCCGAAGAGGTAGGCAGAGGAATGCACTCCACGTTTCACCGGTTACGTTTCCGTCCCACTATGGAATAGGTGGTGAGCCATGCATCGGGCACATATCCAGACTATGAACCACTACTAGAAATCTAAATGAGAAAATTTTTGTAGTGTTCAACCCGGAAATCGAACCTGAGACCTTCCGATCGGCAGTCGCACTTGCAACAAACACGGCCAACGAGGCAGTCAAAATATGTATACATATTGCATATTATTTAGTTAACACTGCTCTAATTCTGGAGACTGGCCTTTCTACAGGTTCGTCTTGTAACTCTTGTAATATCGTGTACTTTGTAATACCAGAAGACTCACTAACGAATGGCTAAGTTAATAATATCACATTTTCACTTTGTAACTGGCCATTGTAAAGCTCAAAAGCTTGAGAATATTCCGTTTTTTTAGCGCCAAACACGTCTTGGTATTGGTGTGTATCGCTGTGAATGTTTTACATATTGAAACTTAAATATTTCAGAGTCCTCTATAATGCTCTCTAAGGAGTCTGGCGCCTGCCAATCCGCACTTGACCAGCGCGACGGACTGGTTAAACCAGCCCCATTCTTTGAGGACATCCGTGTCTCACAATGTAGCGAGTTACTCAATTTGCCGCCAAATTCACGCTAGTGATCAATACAATTGAAACGAACGGAGATCGAACTGCTATTGCCTGGACATCCGTGTATCGCAACAATCAACGAAAGGTAATTGGGGCGTCGTAATTTGATCGTTGCCAACGCGGGTGAACCCAATCGCCTGTTGATATGGTTGTCGTAGCGCTTCGTTAGAGCACCATTTCTGCCGCTTGGCAGTGACAAATTCGCCTTGTCTACATTTACTAGTACGATAGGTTTTTAAGATTTGTAACTATAAGCTTATCTGAGCTTATTTGATAGTATTATATTCATATTATCCACAGTATTTGTGTTTTATGAAATACATGTATAATGTAAAGTTTTCGTTTGTTATTATTATTATTATTATATCATTGTTATAACTACTTATGTTCTATTTTATTTTTTCGTTTAAAAAATACCGGTCCGTGTTTTATGTTAAGATTAGTTTTCGAAACGTCTAACCTTATTTTGATAGAATTTTCATTCCAAACTACATAGTTTCGGACCTGTCCGAGATTCTATTACAAATATAAGTATAGATACTCACCTCATACTCAATAAAACTACTGAAACAGGTCTATGTAATTTATTTTTGCGAGCGAATCGTAAATATCCCGACTTTTGGATGCACACATTTTTATTGAGACGTTCAACATACTGTGTCGGAAATAGATTTCTTTAGCTACTACTCAACGCGCAGTACTTCCAAAATATCCACCGAGAGTCCCCTGTGCAACGTGTACGTTATCTGACGTCGGAGGCACGATGTTCAGAGCTGGATATTGGCCAACTGGCTATCTATTTGGCTCCGTTACCAGCACCCAGAACGATGTACGTACATATATTTGTTTATTCATAGCTATACACTGCCAATAATATGATGAAAATTTTACTTTTATAAAACTAATGTATGCACGTAGGCACGTACAGAGTAATAAATGTAAGAACAGAGATGTGGGGAAAGTGGTGCTTTCTGTCTACCCCGTAAGAGGCTAGGCGTGATTATGTTAATTATTTATAAAATATTTTTATGTATTTCATTGAGATACAATCAATATTCGTTAGTTAGCAAATATATTTAAATCTCACACCGTATTATGTTATAAATGTTTCCATTATCATCACTGTTATTACTTTCTTTCATCGTTTCACTGTTTGAGACGAATCTATTAGCCTCCCAGCTGACCACGATTAAACAAGCAGATTTCGAACGCCATCAATTAACGTTTTACTTAAAAAAAATTGAATTAAACCCATCTATAACATACATTCTAGAGCGTCAAAGGTTTCCTCCCCTTTTCACCCTCCAAGTGTACGTGTAGCAGACCGTAAATGTAGAATAAATGATGTATGTTCTCACCTTTTGGTATCGCGCGGCCTCTGAAGCGCTCACGGTACTCTATAACAAGAGGACGTTAAAAATTAGTGCTGAAAATTTACCTTTCTGATAGCAAAAGCTATTGGGGTTGCTAGCTACGCAAGCAACGCACTAAGCAATAGTATTTGCTAAGGAATATCACATCATATATTATATCTATATGTCATATATTATGCAAATATATAGCCCACAGTCGATGTAACGGTAAGTTGTCTGAATACTGATGTAATATTTATTTTAGTGCATTTTGATTAATTATTCTCTTTTTCATGACCCGAATATTTAAATTTACATTGGGTAATAAATGTATTTGAAGATACTTAAACGCGTTTAGTGTTTATATGACCCGGTTATGTTTGGAAATGTTCTGCTTTAATGTTGTATGAAAATACTCATCGGTCGTTATCAGTAGAGCTAGTATAGTGGATTTGATTATAGAATTCACTAGCGTTGCTAACCAGTATTTATATCATACTATAAAGTGTTTGACTGCTTTCTTGGTCGGATGGTTGCAGAGCGCTACGGCTGACTTAGAGGTCCTGGGTTCAAATCGCGGGTAGACTACTTTTATATTTTTCTCACTTCTTTCTAAAGGGAGTGTCGACTTCTGCCCGATGGCAAGCAGCTTACCCCTATTCCATAATAGCACATAAATGTAACTGGTGAAACGTGGAAGTGTAATGCACCCCTCCGCCTACCTCGTCGGGATTACAGGCGTGATGTTACGTTTGGTTACCATAACGAAAACTCCCTTCTGGCTCACATTGGGATCAGACGGCCGTATGTGAATATGTCCTAAGACATAATCGTTATTATCATTATTATCTTACCTTTCCCACGCCCACGTAGTAAAGTCATAAACGTTACGAAGCTTATCGTCACAAAACCACTAATCCTCCGTGATACTGTCATAAATTTGTGATAGGTTCCCATATATTTATTGTACGTGTATGATGCTCAAACATAAAGGGATATTTATACTTTAACGAAGGAAGTACTAATAGGTGGTAGACAGGCTGTTAAAATTTTATAATTTACGGCTATGTGATTAGACGTATAAGCCCTTGCGCTCTTCTCGACTCACATGTTACGATTGGCCCATTGATTTAACTGTTGGCAACCCTGACTGGTTAACCGAGACCGTGTTTTCGATTACCATCTAGGTGAAATATTTGTGCGATGTTCCCGAGTGTATGTTCTGTGTTTAGATATAACAATACCTACATCGGGATATATAAAATAGCTATTCATTAGCTAGATAGCTAAATATCTACTAAATAGGCCTTGTATATACCTCTATTCTTATTTATATTATTTATTTTGTATACATTTTCAGAAATATAAAGTAAGATATATGTACGTAAGATATTATGCACAATGGCGTTGCTTATCCCTACGAAAATATCTTCTAGAATATGTACATATGGAATATATAAATGTTAATTATAGCTGTCTAGCTTATAGATAACCTTTGTATATATTTCTATATAGCTAACAGGGACACGGGATGGGCTTTAGTGTACCAAGGCTCATGGTTATTTAGCTTGGAATAATCTGGTTTTGTCACCTGTTGTAAGATATTGTTTTATTACTATTAATGTGTTTGTATAATAGTTACGATTTATATTATATCAAGCCATCTCGAGGAAATAAAAAGAGTTCACAAAAAGAGCCATTAAAAAGCTACCATTATTATTTTTATCCTCTTACAGTTAATAAGAATTAAACAAGTTTATAAGAATTAAACAACTTAATGAGATTAACAAAAGGTTTGTTAAAATAAAAAATAATAGTTCGCTGTGTGAGCACAATTTCGTTAAGAAATATAATATCAAAAATTTTAATACTTATACATATTTATGAAGCAACCAGTAAATACCCAATATTACCCAAACACCAGTATAGAATTTAGAAAAATAAAAAAAATGACACGAAATATGCGAATAAATAATTTATAGTTTTTGAAGAAACCAGCTTTGAGAAGTCACATCGACTTATCGTACCGAACAGCGCGTGAACTGCACCCCATGCGTAAAAACTGATTTATATTTTAAAAGGGGTTGGAATTAATTTATCATACCGCCCTTTATACGTTGGCATCTGTTGCTGGATATTAATCTTTTGACGGGGTTTAATATAGTTCGACAGTTTTGAGACAACTGTATTCAGACACGGATAGATTTTTCGTCATTGTTTCAAAATATTTTGTTAAGAAATGACCCTTTCCAAAATATCTTATATTCACATGTTTTAATGCATGTTTTAAATGTAAGGTATTTTACAGATACAGAATAAACATTTGTAATCTTCATGCAAATATTTGTCTTAGGTGGATATCGAAGCCAGAACCCACAGCAATAGGTTCGTTAACTAAGAACTCACTCGTTGGACGTTCGTTGGTCGTCGTAAGAACTGCCTTGTTGGTCGTGTTGGTCGTGCAAGTGCGATTGCCGAACGGAAGGTAATTGGTGAAATGTGGGAGTGTTCTACATTCCTCTGCCTACCTCTTCGGGGATTACATGCGTGATTTTACTTTGTTACTTTTTTACATTTTCATAGAATTCCTATGTTTCATATTAACACGGCTTTTCATCCGTGTTAATTATATTACGAATAATCGTACCTACGAGTAACTCGGTTACCGTCAAAAATTGTAAAAGAATACGTCAGTCGCGCGCAGTATCGGGCGCCCTTCCCGCGATAACGTTAACCGCTCAAGCGACATGCTAATGCGACACACCAAATTCCGGATGAAACATAGACAAGTCCCGAACGATATTACAGCGTTCCACGTAACTTGACCGTCCGCACCATTAATTAATCCCCCATTATCAGGAGATTTACAAACCTTACCACCATAGATAAGCCATCGTTGTCACGGTGCCCCACACTCGATGGGCATACTTAATACTAACCCACGGTTAAATGGACTATCTTAATCTATCCTGCTTACGCTAATCGCGATCTGGTGTGAACGTAAAACACTCAATTCGATGTTGTTTATGCGTTTTACAGTAGTTCTTTGATGGAATTAAGACGTTGGGTAGTCAGGATGGCTCAATTTGCATAAGCTTGTAAGTTATAAGACAGGTTAATGTATTTTATTACTTTTTTTAAAAGCCTTAAGTAGACAAAGCTTGTGCTATGATAACCATACTGCTAATAGTCCATAGAAATATAGATGTACATATGTACGTTTCAAAATATACGTAGGTATTTTTATACACAGACATAGAAAGAGAATTCGTGTACGTTAATTAGAATCAGACAGGAAGCGATTCGGCTATCCTCGGCTCAGTTGTCAGGAGCAATATCCATTGAACCAACACACAAGTCCATCGGCTTCCGATATAGAGGAAATTTTGAAAATAATTTAAAATTTGAATTGCGTAGGATTATAGTGCATTTCTGACCGATTTCGGAAAAATGTTTAGTTCCACAAGAGGACGTAGTTGAGTGCAGTAAGGAGTTCCAAGGTCGATATTAGGAGTCTAACGAACCTCACTGACCGTCAGCAGCCGTCACTGACTGCTTACATACGGCTCCACGCGCTGACTGCTGATGGGTCAGCGTGTAAAGTGGTACGACAAGCTCTCCTCTGCGATCCCTAAATCACATGACCAAGGTGAGAATTCTGGGCTTAATTCCCTCAAAGCAGGCTTATACCTACCCAGCAGTGGGCTGAGACAGGCTGATGATGATATGTACCTTTGTATGAAAAAATAATAAAATCATTTTTCGATATATGTAAATGGGCTTATCACCTATTTTATGATGAGACATGAGCGTTTAAACGTGGGAGCGTATCACACTCCTCTGCTAAATTCTGGGGATATTTCGTGTGTCATGTTATGTTTTTAATAAAATCATTATTAATTGTAATGTTGCAGGAAATAACCAATAATTATAATGCCCCGTGATATTATTCGATCGAATTAAGAGTGCAACATTTTACCGGTCCGGGCACAAAGCGTTATCGCGCTACATTTTCAAAGGCCTGCGCCAAACAAACATTCCTTTCATCTCCGGCCGAGTGATCGTGTAAACACACGGAAAGGTCTTTCCCTTTTCTTTATAGTTACGCAACTGTAAACGCTGACGGATATGTACTGTACTGTCTCGGTATAAATGAACAAGTCACTTAAAAACTTGTAGATATTCGGCACTCCGTGCTCTCTGCCTACCCCCGTAATGGACCGACGTAATAGTAATTCATACCAAAAGCCCCGTCCATGCGAGTACCTACATGTGTCGTAAATATCAAGAAAGTGCAAAGCTCACATTTAAAAATGCAAAAAGTTGTTCGTTAAAGAAAATTGTACTCAGGAGCACTATTACTGTGTTACTACTTTGCGGTCACAAAAATACATTATTTGTTTTATGTTTTTCTTGCTAAAGTTACATGCGTTCAAAAATTTACTTATAAAAGTACAAAAGCAGTGGATTGCATTTTAAAATTATCGTAATAGTCGTTAATCCTTTTTCTATAATCCACTTTTACTAGAAGTTAATTTTAAAATGAACATAAGACGTTAAACCTTGCAATAGTTAATCTTGAAACGTATTTTTTTTGTGTTGCCCGCCAGGATTTGAACCAAGTACCTACATACCTTCGGAGTGACTATCAATGTTTATCTCACATAAATAATAATACTTCCACATTTTACTCCATGTATTACTCAAAATAATGTTTTCTCGCGTCTCAAAGGAAAACGCTGTTTAGGAATATACTGGTACAACAAAAGCGGCACGTTGATAGAGAATGAAGAAGGCACGCCAGGCTTTTGACGGTGCGAGAGACAGTACGAAATATCATTAGCCGGGGAACGTCACGTCTACAGCAGATGGAAATGGGATGAATAATAAAGCGGCCAGCTTCGGCTCGAATCCACTGGTGGCGACGG
>DWDW01000282.1:0-16080 GCA_018245635.1 Mimoniades versicolor eupheme | reverse complement strand
TAACCGGTGAAACGTGGGAGTGTTCTGCATTCCTCTGCCTACCCCTTCACGGGATTACAGGCGTGAAGTTACGTTATGTAACAATTCTTTCGCCCGAATATTACAATACCATTAAAACCAAACAAGCTTATACCCAGTTTTATCATCATCATCGTTATCATCAGCGTATGGACAGTACTAACAGACAGACAAAAGTACTACATAAAAGTACAGACTAACAGACAGACAAAAGTATTTTTCTACTTTACTTTTAGATACAAAATATTTTATGAGTACAAAAGAATGAAGATAGTTTACGAGTGTCTTGTTCTGAAACACAGCGTCGTCTTTATTATTATTAATAGTTTTATAAAATCTTTTGTAACATTATACTCGCGGAAACACAAATCCCCGGCTTTGGGAAAGTAAGATTTTGTTCCAGTTTACTACAACACATATGTAGGTACGACAATGTTAGATCATAATTTTTTCGTATTTCAACAAGCTTTAAAAAAGAAGCATTAATACATTTTTCATTACTTCACATTATGAAACATCTATTACAGAGTAAATTATTAATTTTATGTGGTATATAAACGTTAAAGAATTTATACAATTTCAACAAAAAGATCTTTCGCTGATAAAAAATTAAGATTGAAGAACAGATGTCAATTTATACATTGCAATAGCAATTATAATTAGAAATTCTTGTATATTTAATATTGCATAATATTGTTATAACAACATAACATAATAATAACATAACAATTATGTAGATAATGACGTGATAATACAATGATATTATTTTTCAAGAGTTCTGAAGTAGAGTTCAGCGACTGGGCTAACAAAGCGTAATACGCCCTCCAGCTAGGTGGCGTGATGAGATACGCAGTGACTCGCAGTGCTTGGACACAAGGAGTTGAAAATTGACCCCAGGGCAATGCTTTTGGTGAGCAGAAATTGTCCAGCGGTGGGCGGAAATGAACTGATGATTATTATTGTCAAGAAAGCATTACAATATTACAACAACGATATGTGCCATCGCAAAGAAAATATTTCTGAAACTTTCATTTATCACTGATAAAAATGAGGCATGTTTAGATAAGATTGAAATATATTATGAACTAAGATACACTGCAGTTGTCTAGACAAAGAAACTTATTCATCCTTCTTGCTTTCAGAAATAGGATGTCATCTGCAGATATTCATTATTTACTGTGTAAACGATAAAGGTAGAAATATTTCATTACCAGATATCTTGTCAAGCATGAACGTAACGTTTATAACATTTTTAATATCTAATAACGTCCAATTGCAGATGAAAAGAATTTAATTCTACATTAAATGATCATCAATCATTTACATTAGCGCTCGAATTTGATATAATTTTAAATCGCGTATAAACATTCGTATGTTCGTTTAGGCTTTGAATGGAATATCAAATCTATAAAACGTTGATATATTAATTATCTATAACATGTTCTAATCGATTCACATTAGTGAAGTCTAAAGTACTAAATTGAAACTTGAAAATTGAATAATATAATATTTTTGTGACGTAAGTATCCACCAAAAAGGATTTGTAGAAATTCTTCTCGAGGAAAGTCCAAGACGGAAAAAAGTTTATCTGAAAGTTCGTCCCTTTTTAAAACAAGATATGTATGTATATATATCCATGAACCAATATGAAATTCGACACTCCCGCGTGATATATGCCTATATAATACTTAATATAGCTTAGATCATGCACTATTATTAGTGTGTAAGATCGGCGTATTAAAATTGAAAATAAGGGAATTGCACCACACCGAACTTGTTGCTTTGTACGAAAGTGCGTCGCACTCAACCACTGATCAACTACCAAGATTGAGTTTTATATTTTCATCTAATATAGAACGGAGAATGACTTACATACTTCTTGAGGAAGTAAATTTGTGTCCATAACGTGTAACATAGAAATCATATAGTGAAATACCGTGACAGTAGTAGGTATTCATAGGCAATCATTGAAATTGTCGCCGCTATATCGCTTTACAAATATAACATATGAAATTTATTCCTTACAGAAATAAAAATATCTAGGAAATCTGACATATATTCAGTTATTGGCTATAGCTTTACATAAATAATTATAGCAAAGGGTAGAAAAAAATGAGAATTCAAACACAACAAAAAGAAGCAATGTTTATATTTATTATAATTATGAAACCTTTATGATTATGATGAAATTTTCAGAAACTACTTCCAATGGTAAAGTACGGATGTCGTGATAACGTACAAGGGAGCTTTATATAATTCATTAAACAGATGAACAGCTGTTGCCAACAGACTTGCTGATAACATCGATGTGCCCGCGACACGTATTGCTGTGTAAATATGGCCCGATATTGGATAATCCAGAAGCTATAATTCAGCCAGTGTAACTGTGTTAACGTTTAATACATATGTATATGTATACGAGCGCACACGTACGAGTCACGTCAACAGGCCCCGGTAACACGGTGTAAATATTTTTAATAGTAACTAGTGTTTACAAGAATAATAGTAAATTTTATTGTGTGAAATGTAAAATTGACTGTTTGAAGGGAAATATGTAATATTTTTATATATTATGTATACATAAATGTACTTATGTGCCGAAATAAAACAAAGATAACTTAAAAAAATAAAACAAAATCCCCGAAGAGGCAGACAGAGGAATGCAGAACATTTCCACGTTTCACTAGTTATTTTTAAGTCCCACGATGGAATAGATGGTGAGCCTATTATCATGTAATATAAATCTGGCCATATAATATAAATTGCAATATAATATAAAGATAATATAAATCTGGACTATAGTACATGGTAAGAGTAACAGAGTTATATTAATAAAAAAACGTTTTTAATTATCTCAGATATGAAATATCTTGTCACGTTATATAAAAAGTTTAAAGTAGAAATATGTATAGCCTAGAAATTAAAAAGTATGTCAGGTTCGTAAATATAGAGACAGCATTCAACTTTCCCTACCTATCCCATGAGCATCCTGGCATGACGATATGATAACAATAATAGCCTACAAAGTCAAATCAGAATGAATGAAAACAAACAGTAATTCTCGATTGGAACCAAGCTTTGATGGCCCCGGGTAAGACATAAATGTCGCACGTACACATATCTCGCTGTGATAAATCGATTACGCACTGGATAAAATATTGACGCATGAGACGTAGATACACAAAACGTACCTTACTTAACGATTTACGTTAGGAAAAAACTTAGACACAAAAATAGTGTAAGCGGCGTTCGCCGATCGGAGATCGTAAAAAATATTTGGCTCACCGCGTTTATCTTCGTTCTTTCTGTCTTTTTGTTTAATAAATTTATTCCGATGTCTCGCTGAGGGTCAATCCACACTGCGCCTTGCTTTTTCGTCAAAATCAATTGGTGGCCCTGTCAAGAACCACCTTTTATAACAATGTTTCCAATATAACAAGGTTTTATGACAATTATTGTAACAATGTTATTTATTGACAGAATAAAAGGATCCATTTTATACAATCCTTTGAAATATGTTCGAATGATGTGTAACTGACCTTAAAATTTCCAGAATCGTGCGTCATTACTGCGACCCTCCAAGGCACCTCCGCATAATACCCGGTAAAATCAGAATGCAAATTCCCAAACTTTCACATAAAAGAGCAATCAGGCTTCCGAATAGTTTTTGCTTTATTTTTTTACTTTGCAGCGTACGTCGCTCTCATAGGAATCCAGGCGTCGAGCGATTTTATCTCGTTCGTGTAATAATAATACTGTGTACCACAGAAACAAATGACAAACGAGAGAGATGGGGGTTGAACAATATATTGAAGCTTAATCATTATTATTTCGGCTAACATTGTGCACTGCGAGACATAAGCCTCTTCCAAATATCGCCACAACTCACGGTCTTTTCTTTTTCCATGCTCAAACATTTTAATACAAAATCCGAACTGACAAGTAAGTAACACGTTACTGATTGAACTCGAATTGAATGCGCCCTGATTGTATGTATGTAATAATGATAATAACGTTACATTACGCCTGTAATCCCCAAAGAGGTAGGTAGAGACACTTGTGCTAAAAAACATTTGTAACATTATTATTTGATTTAGTAAATGTGACATGTTTTGTCACAATGTTTATTTCTAACAGATTTCCAACCATTTGTATGGAACAATAACTGATATGGTATTTTAATAATGATCCATATCTCATATTTTTGTTTTTCCTGACTGAGCTTCAACGAGAATGTTTATCACTGTGATCACCAAAAAGATTAAATGTCCCACATGCCCCCTATAAAAAATATATAAATGTACAGTTTATTGATAAAAGATTATCCACTAGCAATAAAACAATTGGCTCAAGCAAGAAGAATCACAATTAGATTTGTTCTTCCGAACCTCGCACTATTATTAGATGTCCTCACAAAGAGTTCTCTGAAGGAATTTAGATGACAACCGTTTAAGGATAAGCTTCGTAAAATGACATTCCGACAAAATCGAGTCGAATCGAGTTTCGTAAGGCGCGAGCAAGACAAGAAAGATAGCGTTTCGGTTAATTGTGTTAACGGTTTAATTTAAACGTTCGATTATTTTTATTTCGACTCTTTTTGTCTTTCCACTCTTAGAATATGAGTCACCTCTCAGCATGAGATGTTTAAGGCCGTAATCTTGGGCAGGCAGACCTCACACGCCTGGCAGAAAAAAAATTGCGAGTGACATTTAACCTTTAAACTTACATTTTGAAAAGAGGTACGCGCCAGGATTTGAACCCGGGCTCCCGGAGTGAGAGATTCAATTTCAAACCATTAGGCTATCGCCGCTTAACCTTAGAATATACAAAGTATATTATACATTTAAAGTGGAAATAAATATAAGTATAAATATATCTAAAGTGGGAGTAAAAAATGGAAAGGGTATGAATCTAAAGCTTGAATGTTTCAAAGAATACACGATGTTTAGATTCACGTGACATGTTTCAAGAATCATTGTCGGAGCGGAGTAAGAATACATTCCCCGACCTCGTGCCGGGATGCAGAATGTCGTAAAAGGCGACTAAGGCCGGCGCTAGCTGATCGCGGTATGGCGTGGTCTACCTAGGCGCAGTTACACGCCTTGGCCGCCTGTGGGTAGCGGTACAAGCGGAGCGAGAAGCTATGCTCTGCAATCCCCACACCGCATGCCCAGCGTGGGGATAATAGGCATGACCCCTCAGGGGACGCTTATGTCCAGCAGTGGACTGCAATAGGCTGATGATGATGATGATGATGATGTTACAAGAACAGTAGACTAAATTCTGTTCTTTCTGGAAATTTGTTACCACAGTAAGCAGAAATTGCAAGTAAAAAGCCAGCAAAAGCCTCCACACTGAACCAACCTTTTTCCTTTTTGCCCTTCCTGTCTTCGGAATCAAATAACGTGGACAATCTTAAACTATTTGCCATTTTCATTTCTTGTTTTGAGGAATGTGATTTCCGAGTAACATTTTTAATACAACATAACAAACGATTTGAACCACGTAACATCACGCCTGTCATCCCCGAAGAGGTAGGCAGGGAAATGTAGGACAATAACATGTTTCACCAGTTACGTTGACGTCCCAAATGGAATAGGTGGTGAGCCTATTCCCATACACCGGGTACATATCCAGAATCCGAACCACTACTAGAAAATCTAAATTATAAAATATAGTAGTGCCCGACCCGGGAATCGAACCCAGGACCTCCCATTCGGCAGTCGCACTTGGAACCAACACGGCCAACGAGGCAGTCAAACCTTTGTCAAAGTCAAAAATTGAAACATAACAAAAAAATAAGAAAGAAGCGTTTTAAAAAACAAAAATTAACAAAGCAAAATCGATTTACACATTCATGCAACGAATTCTTCACTCTACAACGACACGAGAAACGTTTCGATGCATTTGGCAAATGCGGGCTGTTATTACTGCACATTTTTCATGCGGCTGCCATGGAACACACAACTGCACCTCATCTGTCATTATTGGAGTAACCAAACGTACAGACATTTTAGGATATACTTTTTTATAAGACAAATTCACCATTCAAACTTAACAACACTCTTTTTAACTAGATCGCTTTTGAGTAGAGGAACTCAGTCATTCTCGTACTCTGAATTTATCCATCGTTACTATATAAACTGTCCCGAAGTGATAAGTCTCGATTTGGCAACCCTCCTCATGATTACGTTAAACAATACTGAATACTTTTTACTTTTAATATTGAATTTCTTAAGCTTACGAATAGAGTTTTCACCTGGAATGTCCTTCCATTTTCCGTTCGATCACATTTCATAGCCACTCGCACTACCACTTGCAATTACCGTAAATACTACACAAATAGACGAAAGTTAATTGTAATAGTATATTGGAGAAGGAATGTTATAACATCAAATAAAAGTATATAAAATTTCTATATAAGGGATGACAATGAATACATCATATTTTCACTGTATCACTACATAGATGAAATAAATTAAGTATAGTGGAAGGCTATATAACTAATTTACACATCATATGATGTTATCTCAACATTGGATCCTAACATGTGATAATATGCTTTATCCATTTCCGAAATTGATTTTTTATAGCAGTATAAAATTTTACCCTGTCGTTACGGAGGTTATACTGAAGGTAACGAGTGTGGAAGGAAGTGAAACTCCCAATAGAATATTTATATACCTCGGTAACATACAATTGGAAGCTTACGACGTTCTTCATCATATTTTTATAGATGGATTATTTGTTTATATACTTTATTACATAAATGTAACTTGAGAGAGGTGTAATATGAGTAAAAATATATTTGTTTCATCATGATTTCGTGTCTGAAAATTCAGTTGTACACAAACTGAAATCGTTGATATATTTATTGGTGCGTACTTACGTATATCAAATTTAAATATGTTGAACCTCTATTCATACACCATGTACTTGCTTCATTTTTGACTCCCATCTGAAGTTTCATTGGCATTACAAAATATTCGGAACGAGAGATAGCTTCTGAGAAGAAATGGAATACTTCATCCTTGCAGTAAACATCGATAAAGAAATGTAAAATAAAATTCTATATATACAAATTTCCTAATAATACAATTGTATTTTACCTGATATTAGAAATAAAAAATTCCTTACTAATTAATATTGCAAAACTAAATCAAATAAACTAAACTAAAGTGAGAAAAATACCGTAACAACGTGGACGGCAAACGATTTTTGTTAATTATAACGAATTATTACAGCTGCCTACCTTAATAAGATTCTCTTTATTAATTAATTACTTCAGAACACAATTACACAATGAAAATTCTTCATTGTCATGCTGAACAAACTAACTACTGCGGTTTTTTGGGTCTTACAATTCAATGTGCCGTTATTGTTCTTCGATTCGAAGAAGACTCTCTAATTTATTGCATTAATTAATATGACAAAAGACCGTACATAGAGATATTAATTAAATGGACTATTGTATCCGGTTTTATAATTGCGTTCGCAAATATCAAAGATTGGATATAATACATAATGGCTTGCTCGCATTGTTTAATTAGAATAAATTAAGCAAATGAACTTTGACTACGGTGTGTTATTCCTCAATGTTTATTCTCCCCGATACAATTTGTGAATGTAATGGATTCATTTTGAAATGATCTGTATGTTGATACCCGTATATGTGTTTGAGGATGTAAAAACAGAAATATTCTGAGAATTGGCCTGACCCTCCTATATAGGTTTATTTTAGTGTTAAATTTCCTAAATGTTTCCTATCCATGTTTCCCCGCTGGCGTAGAAATTTCGGTCACAACATCCACCAACTTGACCCGGTGTTTATCAAATGGTTGCAAGTCTTCAATACAATATAAATTGTTATTCATGTACTTATAACGGAAAAGTATATAATTGTTTCCCACCAAAATTTACATATTTAAAAGCGAAACCAAATAATTTCAAAAACTTAACCTAAATGTATAATGAATGGTTTAATGTACATGCAACAATATTTACAAATTACTCGAATAATATTTAGAAAACTGTAATTAGATGATATTAAAAACGTAGAACTCAAGCTGTTTTACGGTTTCAAATATCCTGACACTGGATGTAGTAGCTACAATATAGTTATAGCGAATTTCTCAACACAAGGCAGGGAAAGCTTTTTAGATACCTTCATACCGGAGCCCATCTTACAGCGCAGCGACGCCTGCCCGCGAACAATGGAGCTATAAGCACTTTGTCTCCGGGCTTATTTAATTTCTCCGCTCGTGACAATATTCACAATGACTTTAATGTCGACACTACTTCTCTTGTAAACAAGAAGCTGTTTATTTTATGAACATCTATGTACAATAACAAAATACACAATTGCAATTTATTTAACTATATTTCACAGAAAATTTTATTTTAAAGTTCAAAGTTAATGCTATATTGCTTTAGGAATATCTAGGGAAAGATTGACTCTTTAGTACCTATGTATACGAGGATGATTAAGAAGTGAAAAAATAAGAAAATGAAAAATAAAACATGCTATTTTATAATAAAACGCTTCAAGCAGCGTCCGATATAAACTTTATTTATTCTTTTTGTACTTTTTTCTTGTACATTTATTTGTATACAATTGTCGTACTAACATTGTAAAGACATTTTATTCGGCTTTATTCAATTACGGTGTCCCTGACGTTCCTGTGAACAGTCCTTATCGACGCTAAGAATAATGTCAATTACGTAGTTTAAAAAAAGCTGTAGATCATGTCCGGAACAGAAAATATCCTCAAACAACTGGGCCTACATAATGAGTAACATTACATATGTATCATTGCTTGATGTTACAAATAGATGTATGTACTAATGGGGCTTCCACAGGCCTAATAGAGAAAGCACTCTGTTTTATGATTCAGTACTAACAGTGCATCAAGTCTAACGTGCGACAGAAATGCATCAATGACTCATCTCTAATTGGACATCAGTTCTATTCGAAGTTAAATAGCAACAGTGTGCGTAGTATAGCAATATGCATAACCGTTTTCTATTTCAGTAACATTAAACCATTACTTACCACGCAATTACATTAAGTTACTTAGTATTGTTCTAAGGTTAAACAAAGGCGTCATTAAGCCCCTTAAAAGGTTTGACGCTTCAATACTCTTGTACACTGTAGAGTTTGCTAATAGAGACATTAATGTAACCTTTCAGATTATTATAACTTGAGAATCACTTTATCGTCCATGGCGTGTCATTTTCATAAAACTGTGTTTATAAAACAGTTATACTGAAATTGATAGATTTGGACTCCGATGCTTGTACACGATATCTATAGAAAAAATATGATTATGTAACTGGTAATGAGCGAACGTTAGGATCTACATATATATTTTTAACCGACTTCCAAAAAGGAGCAGGTAATCAATTCGTGTGTATTTTTTTTTATTATATTCATTCAAACTATCATCAATTATGCTGAATAAGTACTTGTCGAACGGTTTAAAGGTCACAGATAAATTCAGTTGAATCTGCTTAATTATATTACGAAAACAGCGTACAACAGTTTGTTAATAATATGTATAATAATAATACCCTCAAAGAGAATACACGAAATACATTAATAAATAACTGAATTTAAAAAACAAAATGAAAATCACGGTATGAAAAGCCGTCCATATTATACTTCACCTTTTAAAATAAACAGATGGAATAAATACATTCGAAATATATTCCCCCTCTAATATGGTAATTACAAGAGCAATACCTTGGATTGGGTTAGAATAAGTAAACGTTTTGAATAAATTGTATTCAGTAGACGAATTCATTTGATTAATGAGATTTTGCCCGTAAACAAATCGTACTTAGAGGCCCCTTAGTTTACTCCATAAAGCAATTTTGTAATAATCAATAAGTAAACTAATTGCTTTAACATAAGAGGCACTTAACATTTGAAGGTTTCCTGAAGGTATCGAAAATTTGATGTAATCAAAAATGAAACTACTTCGTACCTACCTAACCTTTAATTAATAATAAGAATAAGAACTAATACGTTTCTAACCTTAAGTACAACACAGCTACGATTAATCGTGCCGTAAAACACCTCGGTCCGGAATATACGAGTACCAATAGCCTCACCCCTTATTCCATAGTGGGACGTAAACGTAACTGGTTAAACGTGGGATTGTTCTATCCTCGTGTGCCTACCTCTTTGAGAATAACAGACGTGATATATGTAGTATAGATCAATTCAATTTCTGATACGGAGCTATCAGGACCTCAATATCTCGATACGGTATTAGGGTCTGGGCACACTTGCACAAATTCTAAATATGCAGGAGTGAATTTTTCTAAAGATTTATTATTATGACATTTATTCCTGGAATATTTATGTATATCTACAGCGTCTCTCGGTCTCGGCACACTTGCACAAAACCTGAATATGCAGGAGTGAATGTCCGCAATTTTTCTAAAGATTAATTATTATGACAATTATTCCTGAAATATTTATGTACATATATGTACAGCGTCTCTCTGTCATGTTTCCGCGGATAGCCACATTACTTACTATTTAAATATCGATAGTGTTTGCTAACAAAAGCCATTATTTAGTCCTTTAATGGACAAAAGTTGTTTGACTGTTTGTCCCAAAGGCGCAAAACCAATGAATCCCTATACATAATACATTTCTTCAACAAAGATATGACAAATCTTTGGTCAATTGGGACCTATTGTTGAACAAGTCCTAAGAGGAACTAACCGCGAACATCTCTGTCCTATTTTCTTGAATACAATGATAAAATAATGATGGCTAATGATCTATTGTCACCGGTATCAAGTCTGCGGTTACTAACAGGGTACTAATATACTAAGTGTGTAAATGGCCTTATTACCCGCGCTCAGTGTATATTGCTTCTAAAATATAGTCGATTCTTCATATATTATAGTAAACTACATTCGGGCCAACGACATATTAGAGCACTCCACTCATAAATTTATTGATCACGCTCAGAATGACATGACGAGTAACGTTACCTTTCCCGAACATATCTCTAGCGTATTTTGTTGCTTACTCTTACTTATATTACAATTGTATAGTTTTATGGTCGTACAAAGAATGTTATTTACGCTTCTAAGAGTTAATTATTTACTTTTGTAAGAGTATTTACTTTTCTAAGTAAAATCATGCGTATAATCCCCGAAGAGGTGGGCAGAGGAATGTAGTTACTTTTAAGTCTCACGATGGAATATATGTGAGAAAATCTAAATTAGAAAATTTTGTAGTGCACGACCCGGGAATCGAACCCAGTTTTCTAAGTTTTCGAAAATACGTTGGTTATGGTGAACATGGTCTATGTTTAAGATCAAATGAGATAGAAACAAAATATGACTAAGAAAACAGAACATGAAAAGCGGAACCTCGTAGCAAGTTAAAATAGTTGCCATCACGTACTTTATGATTGTACTAGTCAAAGGGACGTTAAAAGTGTGTGTGCGTGAACGTATTGCGAAAAGCTGATTCATGTCGAAATTGATATTTAGATACTTTTATAATTAATGACCAGTAGTACCACTGCATCAATTGTACCACTATTAATGTACGGTACAAATGGTAGTAAAGCCGTTAATATATTTAGCAGATAGAATTCCTGCTGCCGAGTTGTGTGTTCAGTTCCCGCACAGAACAAATATTTTCGTTATAAACACGTCTCTGCTATCTATTTAAGTGACATATGTTCTAATTACTAATTATGTATTTAGAAATAAACTATATATGATGTTTAGTACTTCATAATTATGTACGTAGTACATATGGACAATATACATTATGAGAGTATCTCGGGACATTTCCACACACGGCCATCTGATCCCAAAGTAAGCGTCAAGAGAGCTTGTGGTATGGTAACCAGATGGCTGATAAACTACATATACATACATATACATGTAAATATATACTTAATAGATATATTTTTTTTCACACCCAGACACAGAACAAATACTTGTGCTCATCGCACATATATTTATTCTGGGTGGGAATCGAACCCATGACCCCCGGCGCAACAGTCAGGTTCACTAACCACTGCACCACCGGGCCGGTCAAATATACTTGCGATAACCATACAATCTAGAAACAACAATATGAACTTATTGCTCTATATAAGGTTACCGTTGAGAGAAGTTGTTGTTGTTTTGTTGAGGAGAAGTTTTATTATTTTATTTAGTCTCATTGTATTCAATATATACCATATATATTTTTTGTTATATCATAATTTATTACAACTCGAATTATAGCCACTTGTTGGAGATAGAGAAAAGACATTCATTATATTTTATTTACGAGTTACCATGAACTTTATTAACATTTAGCAAATTAGATTCTTAACATTAACCAGTTAATTTAAACTCCCCGCTTCGGGAATCTTGGGGTCAAATCCTAGCGCGCTTTGATAAAAAATGATCCGTTGTAAGATTGAATATCTATAAAAATGCTATAGTAATGTGGCGATTCTTGTCCAACAATGAAAGTGTTAAAAGCTTTATGGCGTGATGATAATAATGGAAATGACAAAGGTAAATAATTTGAAGCGTTAGTAAATATTATCGAAAACAAAAACGCTAGCACTGTCTTTATCAAAAAAGCACTGATATTTCCTCTGCCGCAACACGTATCTCTAAACTCACAGTTTATTTTATTTTCCCGTTCTCAACGAAAGAGGAAGAATTCTCTCTAATGTTGGTCGTCCAAACATTTCTTGTCTGCGAAATGTGTGAAACAGTGTAGTAAATTTTACCAGCACGTGTGCGCTCGCCGACTGCAAGGATTTATCAGAGGATGCCTAAACTCTTCCACACTTGACTTTCTATTTCCTTCACACTGCAGCGTTCCATTTTGATCTCGGTCGATAAATAAGCCGGGTTGGCCTTATCTCCCTTAAGTGGCTCCCGTTGTTATATTGTTTTCATTTCTTAGCTCCTTTTCACAATGTACTTTTTTTTCGCAAGACAAATAAAACTAATACAATTAAAAGTTTGACTAATTCCGTTTGATTGCATGCGTCATCTTGGAGGCTTTTTACGCAATACACGAATGAAATAGGCTTTGTATTAGTTAAGTACTAGCAGCCGCTTATATTCGCTTTCAGGTAGGAACAACAATAAATATTGGATTAACTAAAATTAATCTGTTACTACATATTTTCTCTTAAATTCCATAAATATTTGAAATTAAGTAGCTGTTAAGTTAACACCTGGGAACACTAGATTCTCAACAGTTAGACACTTCACTGGGTAAATGCTAATATAATTACTTGGGCTTTGTCTCTACAGGAGGTTAGGTTTCGAAAACATTCTTTCCTTTTGTAGGTCTCGAAACTGTGCTAACTATAAGTGCCTTTTATTTTTAAAAACGTACGGTTTAGCTACTACTACTAAATTTAATTATCTTAAACACTTACTACGATTACGCTATTAATTGAATTCCTAATAATTTTTGTATAGTACATTTTATATATTAAATGTGTTTAGTTCTGTAGTTCTGTATTCTGATTGATGACGACATAACAAACAATAGTAATTTGGAGTGCTTTTCAACACCTTCTGCAAGTGTTATTGCGTAATATAGTAATTTGGTTACTTGTTTGTGTATCAAATATTATTACAAAATTGACTTAAATTCCTAGTAGCGTTTCGTCCTCCTTGACTCTCCATTGCCAGTAGATTGCGACCGGCGGTCCTGGGGGATCTCCGCTCGATATAATTATGAGGGAACTCGCTTTCCCTTGGCTTTGTCTGCATTAAATGGCGCGTCAGCTGATTGTTTTGCCAGTTCGTCGGTTCTTCCCGCTTCTTGGATTCCTTTGTTGCGACCATTCATTTTATATTAAAAAATACCTAATTGCGGGAAAGGGGTTGTCGGCCAATAACCTAAAATGTTTGTTATTTTTTATTAAAGGTTATAACAGGAAAATGTAATAATAAGAGTATTATGTAGGTAAATATTTTGCGACATCTCGTAATATTAGAGTGACTTTTTTGTTAGGCGACAAATCAAATACCTACATAATGTAAGTAGATTTTTATTATAGACGAAATATCAGATACGAATTTTCCATCTAACAACACGATATTATTTCTTTTCTGTAACGCTCATAGGTCGATACGAAACATAATACTTTCTCTGTAACAATGGTACGAAATAAAGTAGAAACATCTAAATGTGTATATGCGTAGCATCACAGAATGTACTCCAAAGATCTCGATATTAAATTGAAAGATGTACGATGCGTATGGCGTATAGGCGCTCTAAGAAAAATATTGCATTCCCCTAGCGACATTTTACACGCCCCGATTCCACGTGATATTCGCATCTAAGAACTCGTATGTTCCGCTTCTATTGCTTCTTTCACATGACCTTACAATGGCTTACCACTGTCAGCTGGGTAACAAATGGTCCACATTGCGCTGCTATTATTCCTTAAGCCATTTACTATATAATGACATGATACTGTAGGCGATTTTAAAAGCCGAGATCGAGATTAAGACTGACTGTTTATTGAATATAACTTTTCTTGCGTTAATGTCTATAATACCTAATAGTGATAATCAATTCACTGAAAATAATAACATGTAGTAGTCATAATATAATAAATTCTTAAATTTCTTCAGTAAACATTACCACGGGAAGTTTGTTGAAGCGGATAGTTCGATGTAGTGAAAATAGAACCTAAAACTTTCGACGTCGGAACTTCGTAATATGAAGGTAGGTACCTATCCGTATAATATTATCGAAAACTAATAAAGTATATTCGAGTCGCGAGCTACGCTCCGCATCGACAGTCTTTTTTAACTATAAATAAAACACGAAAGTAAGCAAGTTTTAGCATAAATCGGGACTATCGAAATACGATAGAGGCAACGGCAACTCTATGAAAGCACCTAGGAATTTAGGTTTCGAAGTTCAAGAATGTTCCAAAAAGACAGGTAGTGCAATTTGTAAATTTTCAAGATTTGTCCGCCTGAAACGTATAAATGTTAATGAATGCCAGACGACTTTAATAAGATTAGCGCTACCGGGAAATTGAATTAGAATGGGACTTCTTTAATTTTCACTCAACGTGAAAATTAGGTGAATTCGAGCGAAACATCTGACTTTCCAATGAATAGCTCATATCCGAACTTTGACAATAGCCAGTTGGCCGTACGCGAATCGGAAATGCGAATATTCGTCGATTGTAAAATGCGTAGAGGATTTATATGTGAAAATGCCCTGAGGCTTACGTTTCATTTGTCTACTAACAAAATGGATCAGAATATTAAACATTTTCATTCGGATATTACGCATTGGCTATCGTACTTTTGTTGTTCCATCTACAATGTTACCCGACGTTCACCTTCTCCTCCCTTTTCGGCTTAATTTTTTTTCGTGCGATAATCCGTGCAGACTACGCCATTCAATCAGGAGACCAATTGGTTATGAGTTTTGCGGTAGGGTTTTGCTATATCTGTTTTACGAGTCAAACATATTTTTATGTAATAATATTTGATTATTTTGCGGATTACGTCATTATGAGAAGCAGCCGTTCTCGTATATCTCATTTCGGGATGAAGACGTCAATCTCAGTCTTAACATAAATTGGTGCGAGGCAGTCGGTCGGCGCCGCCGGGACCGATAGAACGCTCGGCCGCAAATTGAGAGGCAAGCGGCTCAGTGCAAATTGAAAGCGCTTCCCAATCACCCAACAGACCTTTGTATTTGTAACCAGGGCGGGAGCGCTGAGAATCAATCAGCGTAATGGGGGTTTGTCCAAATCTGCTTGGATTAGTCGAGGTAAACTGCTCCTGAGGCCGTCCACTTTTCAATCACCTCTCAGCCGAAGAACCCTTTGTTGTACTTGGCTTTTATCAATCGACTCGAAGTTTTCCTCTCGTTATATGATAACACAGCTCAGTTATTGACTGTTAAAGTCTCAAAAGTTTTCAACTTTATCCAATGAATGGAAAATCTTGCGTAATCTTTCTACCAATCTCTCAGCAGCGTTCCTGTCCATATCTAAATTGAACTTGATGAACGCGAACACCCACGCGAAA